>PVKS010006719.1:0-76808 GCA_004027875.1 Aplodontia rufa
AGCATAATTTCTTCCATAGCCATCCATTTACCTTCAAAGGCTGCAATATCATTGTTTCTAATTGCTGAGTAAAACTCCATGGTGTATATATATCACAGTTTTAGGATCCCACAGTGAGGGACATCTGGGTTGTTTCCATAATTTAGCTATTGTAAATTGAGCTGCTATGAACATAGATTTTGCTGTGTCACTGTAATGTGCTGATTCTAAATTCCCTGGAAAAATACCCAAGAGAGGAGTAACAGGATCATATGGTGGGCTCATCCCTATTTTTTTGAGGATTCTCCACACAGCTTTCCAGAGGGGCTGTAGCAGTATAGGCACACTAGCACACTGTTGGTGGACTGGAGAGAAAGGCACAATGTTAACTCCTAACTCTCAGGATAACCCTATGAAGCTTGAAATATTATCGTTACCACCCCTTTAAAGGTGGGGAAGCTGAGGCCAGCAGAGCCCATGCTCAGGCTGCACTGTGTGCACGCTGGGGAGCTGGGTTGTAGTCCAGGCCCTCTGGACTCAGAGAATCCCCCCTAACCCAGACTGCAGCCCGTCCCCAGCCGCATCAGAGTTCCAACCATGCTTTCTTATTTGCTGTGGCTTAAAGACTCAGATTGAGCTGGGATATGTTTTAATCAGCTTTTTTGTTGCTTGCTGTAACTAAAAGACCTGACAAGAACAATTGTAGCAGGAAAAGTTTATTTAGGGCTGATGGGCTCCATTCTTTGGGGCTAGAGGTGAGGCTGAACATCATGACCTCAGAGTGTGGCAGAGGGAAGCAGAGAGAGAGAGAGAGAGAGAGAGAGAGAAACTTCATGCCAGATACAAAATATATACCCCAAAGTCATGCCCCCAATGAGCCACCTTCTCCAGCCACCCGCCACCTGGCTGCAGTTGCCAGTTAATCCCCGGCAGGGGAATGAACTCACTGATGGGATTAAGGCTCTCATAACCCAATCATTTTATCTCTGAGTCTTCCTGCATTGTCTCACGTGAGTTTTGGGGGAATAACTTTCATCCAAACCATAACAGGATATTTTTCAGTTTTCATATTCCCGAGGTAAATAAACAGTGCCGGGGCAGCTCTGGAGCTGCAGTGTGTCCGGTCATAACTTCTAGGGTTCCTCTGCCTGCTTTTCTGCTGTCCCCTAAGAAAGCAGGTTGGATTTAACCCAGAGGTGGAGCGAAAGCATCCATGGGCCATGGAGTCAGGGAGTAAGGAAACCACAGAGGCAGGATCAGAACTGAACAAGAATGGGAGGATGGAGGCCCCAGTGGAGACCTGGTCACTGTGGGGAACGAAGCCAGCCTTCAGGAGCAGGTGGGAAGCAGGACCAAGGGGCTCTGCAGAAGCACAGCCTAGGGAAACTGCCTTCTCTCCTCATGGCCCCTCCTTTCTACCCCCAGTAAATGGTTGCTTCTGGAAGCTTCTTTTGGTCAGCTTGCAGGGATAAACAGGGCTCAAGACAGCGGTTAGATTGCTGAGGGAATAGAAATGGGAAAACTGGAAATTCTTGTGTTTTTGTTTTAGAGAAAATTAAGTTGTTCCTGAAAAGACTTTTTTTCTTTCATTGCACAGAAACACATTCCTCATTGGTTCTACTCAATTCCCCTCACACAGATAAAATGTGACTTGGTCACACACGTGTGCACGCGCACACCCACACACACCGTTCCTCCAGCCCAAGCTAATTATGAAAGGGGGCCTTGCACTCAGAATGAGTCGTGACCCTCCTGCTCCACCCCGAGGCTGGTGGGTTGCACAAGGCTTCTCTCTCAGGCATCTCCAAGAGACGTGCTTGTTCAGGGCACAACTGAGGCAACCGTCCATAGAGACCCCTCACAAGATGCTTCCTTGCTGGTGGTGCTCTGTTCAGCAAATGAAAACACAGGTCCTTGCCTGTGCGAAATTTATTCATGTTTCCTGTATCAGTAAGGAGATGGAACTGCACATTAAATATTTACAATTATCAGAGAAAAGACAGCACACAGCCCCAAACCAAGATAAGAATACAGTTTTAAAATATTTACAACGCACACGTCCTGCTCCTTCTGGTTCTTTTCCTGAGCCTGGCATTTTAGGTCTCTGATCTCTATATTGTATTTTCTTTCCAGATCCCCTACGGTTTTGAGAACATCTGACAGCCTCACAGCTATGTCTGAAGTTGTCTATCCCAGAGGTGTGGGACATTTGGAGAATCTAACACCCGGGCCTCCATGCAAGGAGGCCTTTCTCAGTGTCTAGCTGATGCATGTACTCCTCTGTATGCCTGCGTCAAGCATGTGTGTGATATATGGTCCTGCAGAGAACAGGGCTGGGAGAAGGACATGGAAGTTACTGAACCCGTACAGGAACTGATTTGCATTGGTCTCTTGATACTTAAAGTTATTTTAGATACCAGAGTTTACGTGGCACTATGAATATACTACATTATGATTCCTTTCATTAATTCAGTTCCAAAATAGTCCACATTACTACACTCGAAAACACTACTTAACTGTGTTTGATTTTAATCTCAATTCTTTGAAAGATCCCACTTTATCCTTTTAGGTCTTCATATAGACACAGTGACCAAAAACAAGACAAGTTCAATCTGAATGCACTACATTAGGCACAACAAGGAGATATGATTGCTAAAACAATAAAATAAAAAAAACAAAACAAAACAAAGAACCCCAACAAAGACAGGAAAGGTCATTTGGTTTTTTGTTTAATTATAAAGATTTCTAAAGAACATAAACAGTAGTAAAGTATTTGGGAATCCAGAGAGATTAAAGACCTCTAGCATCTGGGATGGGGCGTCAGGGAATTATCAGGGATCATAGACATTGCATTTGATGGGTGCCAAGTTTGACCTTGAATCGGCCAGGCTGGCACTCGTTCCCATCCTGGGGATCTCCGGACGTCCTTGCTCCCTGATGGTGTCTGCCTCAGGGCCTCTGAAGGCTCAGCTCTGAGTATGAGGCTCTGCACGTTTCTGGTGTGTATTTATATCGAGGTGGCTGTGTTGCCAAGGAGCTCTGAGAGAAAGCAGAGCGGAGATAACTTCTAATCCACCTTTCTGTGATAATGTGGCGCAAAGTGAAGAGACCCAGGGCTCCATCCTCTGGTCTGGCATTGCCTGGGAGGGGTGGGCCCTTGGGGTGTTTTTAGCAAACCCAGCAGGCGCTGGAGTGAGCTTCTGCACTGGAAATGCCAGTGGCCACACCAGAGCAAGCTGCTCTCTCTGCAGCAGATAGAGTTTGATGGAAAAGAAGGACAAGAGCAAAATGTGATTTATAGGTAACGAGAAAAAGATTTGAGTGGCCGTTCATGGGATTTGGACAGCTGGGGAATTTGAATCAGGGAGGGTTGAAATTGTCAAGGAGCCAAGATGGTATTGGGAGCGGAAAGAGGAAGTTCCTTGCACAGCATCACTGGGGGAGCAGGCAAGAGAGGAGCTATGGAGCCCAACCAGGCTCTTTGCAACGCATTCCACACATTCAGTCAGCTTCTAAATGGAAATGAAATGCTTTTCCTGCTTGTGTGGAGCTCACACACCAGAGTCCCTGATGATCTGTCTTAATGGACCATGAGTTCTACCATCAGAAGATGGTAGACGAATCTGGAGCTCTGCATAGCAGAGATTGAAAGAAGGGGACACCCCACCGTATACCCACAGGTGGTGTATTATGATAAAATGTGGTGTGGTGGAATACAATCATGTATCTGGTGCCAGACAGTGCTGGCTTTGTACCCTAGGCTGACCTTTGTTTGAGTCTGGACAACTCATGTAAGTGTACGCGCCTCTATTTCCTCACCTTTAAAATGGTTATGATCTGAATTCCTCTAATCACCAGTGTTATGATAGTAGCGGGTGTTGCCTTTGGAAAGTGATTAGATAGCAAAGATGGAGCTCTCACTAATGGTGCTAGTTGTAAGAGCTTGGAGGGATTGGACTGATAATCATTCAGTCCAGACCTAACATTTCAAAATGATCCTTCATAGCGCTGAGGCTGTGTGTGGTTTTATATGGAAGATCTCTGAGCTTTCTGGTCTTGATATGCCCCTGAGATGTTCCGCACTCTGGAATTGATAGGATTCCAGAAGTTCATCTGGCTGATGGCCACGAGCTGACTGTGGTACCAGCAGGCTATCTCTCCTGATCCGTGGTCATCACTCATCACCAGCACCTTCCCATAGGAAGGCAAACTGTGGAGTCTGTCACTAGGGCCTCCTGGATGACTGAATGACCAACGGCCTTGAAGAGCTGACCTGAGCCTGGTTGGCAACATGGGTTGAAACTTGGCTATCAGGAGTGATTCAAAGTAGACAAACCATTGTTTTCTGATTACAAACACCACAATCCTGGCTGTGAGCTTTTGGTTTTATGGATGGTAACTTCTCCCTGTAAGTTCTCATACTGAAGTCTTACTTGAATTTCACATGCATCCCCCATGAACCAATTTCAGTTGATCAATACTTAATGAATACCTACTATGTGTTGAAAAGGTCTTTTCTTATACTGCCCTGTTACAAAGCTGAGTAAAGGTCTTGGTTTGGGTTGGTTTCTATATTGAGGTAAACACAAGAAGAACTGCAAATGTCGTGGTCCCTGGTTATCAGTGCATTAGAAACAGGGTTTCAGGAAGGGACTTGGGAATGTGACCCGACTCACACTATCTGTAGAAGAACTAGTAAGACCAGGCAACTCAGGGACATAGCCAGAGTCAACTGTGGGATTGTCACATCAAAGGAGGATTTGAATGTGGGATAGGAAATTGTGTGGACCATGTCTGAGGAGATCTAAGATAGTGCAGTGGGCAAGTCAGTTCTCAAACAAAGCAATCCAGATCTGGAGTGGCAGAACTATTATAGTCTCCACCAGGAATGCCCTTGCCACAGGCACAGATGGGCCTGCAATTGAAAGTATGGAGACCGTCAACTGCAAGCAGAATGCCTAAATCTCTTCTTTAGGCCTTTCTAGATGCCATCTTCTTTCAAGATATAGTTCAAGGTCATGTCCTAAAAACCAAGTTCCTTGATTTCCTAAAGAATTTTCCTTCTGTGTTAGTTGTATCCACCCAGTCTGTTCTATTCCATTTCTTCTATCTCTGCATCTGGACTGAAGCTACTCAGAGAAGGGATAGTAGTTGCCAAATATAGGCAGATGCGAACTAGAACACTCATCAAACACATTTTGCACATCACAACTCACCCAAAGTTATTCCATATCTAGTAAAGTAGTTCCCAGCTCTTTACCATCACCCACAACAAAATGTGGGCCTTTGAGGTGCTGGCTCAGACTCTAGCTCAATGGCAGTTACCCATCCTGGAGGCCCACCGTCCACTCAGCCAAGAGATGAGCCAGGCTTAACTGCTCCAGGCAATCGACCAATGGGAAACTTTGCTCCTTTATTTAAGAAGATTCATTTGAATTGATTTATTTTTAAAATAAGTTTGCTGCCAGGTGCGGTGATACATGTCTGTAAGCCCAGTAACTCTGGAAGCTGAGACAGGAGGATCCCAAGTTCAAGGCCAGCTTTAGTAACTTAGCAAGACCCTGTCTCAAAATTAAAAAAAGAAAGAGAGAGAAATTAAAAGGGCTAAGGATGTAGCTCAGTGGTAAAGCTCCCTGGGTTCTATCCCCAGTAGCAAACCACAGATTGTTTATCAAATTCCATACATATATGAGTTTGTCAGGATGAACTCAAATACTATGTATAACTGTAAAACTCTAATGAAAAATGTAAATTGTTTGCTTAGTGATTAATTGAAAGTTAACTAAATGGGGTAAAAAAATTCAGAAGCAGGGAAGAAAAAGATTCCATTTGGGAATATTGTTTATGATTGACATCTGCCTTTCATCCAGATTCATTCTTGATTTTGTGTTCTATCCTCAAAGTGACACTCTACCAACCAGACATTGTCACCTGCTGAGCATCTCACTCAGAGCTCCTTGGCTCTGTCTGGAAAATCTCTCCCTCTCTTACCCATCCTGAGCTCCCATCCCCCTCGCCCGGCTCACAGCCTTTGTTGACGTTGACAGCTCGTCCCTAGGCCATCATTCATCCTGCCCATGGCAAACTTTGGAGAAAATAAAAAACCCTGCTCCCCTAATCTTATTAGAAGGGCTGCAAATTGAATTTAGCCCCTCTCAGTGTCCCCTCAGCTGGCTGTCATTAGGAGCAGAGGCTGGGCCTTGGCTGAGACCCAAAGACCAGCTAACTGAATTTGAGATGCTGTGGTCTTGACAGGCCAAGGGAGGTAATTGAAGAGCCGTGGGGCTCCTGGTAACATTTCAGGCCCAGATTACACTGGGGATCCAAAACCCCCATCTGCATTGGTGTCAGGGGCACTAAAAAGTCACCCGCTGGACTTCTAGGGTCGGATTATTGATAAAGAGATCATTCCCAGTGGAAGGTAGGGGGCTGATTGGGGAGGCTGCATTTGGTCATGGGGCACAGTGGGTGTCAGAGGAGAGAGGAAAGGGAGACTAGTTGGTGCGAGTCAGCAAGTTACCCAAAGTTAGAAATATTTGCAGGAAGTGTTGTCAAATGAAAAGAAAAATCAGTTTCGTTGATGAACCCACAGAATATGAGGAAAAGAAATATTGAACTTCAATCTGCAGACATTGTTTACATGTTTATATATCTTAAATTTTTTACTTCCTGAATCATTTTTAGCAAAATAGCTAAACTCTAAGCCAAAGAAAGTCTCTATGATCAAAAGCTTGTAATTTGGTGATAAAGAAATATACAAAAATAGGAGAAGAAAGACCAAAAAAAAAAAAAAACCAAAAAATTAAAAATAAATAAAATAAAAAACCACCCCAAACATCCCAGCATTCATGTAATCAAGCACAGTATCCGCAAGAAATTTGTACCAGGAACTCCCACAGTTATCAAAATCTGCTCAATTCTCTTATATTAAATGTCTAAGTGTGTAACCTGTATGCTTCTTCCTTTACATTGTAGAAAACCTCTAGTTTAATTATAATGCCAAATAAAAAATGTAAATGCTATATAAATAGTTCTTAAACTGTATTGTTTGAGGAAAAATGACAAGAAAAAAGTGGGTTCAATACAGATACAATTTTTATCTTTTGAATATTTTCAGTCTACATTTGTTGAATCTGTGGATGCAAAGCCCACAAATGCAGAGTCTCAACTGTATTTGTAAGAGGTTTTCGTGGATGACAGAGACTGATTTCAATTTCTAGGGCCTCTTTAATTCCCAGATCTATTTTAAGTATGTTAATGAGGCTGAAAATTCAGTAAAATCCTGTTTATAGAGGAGGAAATGGGCAATAATTAATCACCTACTATGTTCGAGGAATGGCACCAAGCTTATTATATGCATCATCTAATTCAGTCTCCACAGTCACAGAATCAGTAAGACATTCCTATTATTAGTACCCTCCCCCCTGTATTGCAGAGGAGGCTAAGACTCACATAGGTTAGTCCATCTCTTGACCAAGATCATGGGGATAAGACGGGTTGGGTCCGGAATTGGAACTCAGGACTGCCTGGTTCCAAAATTCCTCAGGTTTTTGGCTTAGGAGAGCATGGTTTTTCCAGTCTATATCATTTCCCTTAAAAAAAAAAATCACACTGACAAGCTATGTCATTGAGAGGCAACGTGGTTAGGAATGCAGCCTCTGGAGTCAGACGGGCTCAGTTCTACCTCATACTAGCTGTGTGACATTGGCCTTTTCCAAATCTCTCTGTGTCCTGGAGAATGTGGTGTTACAGATGCTCCTTTGCTTACAGTGGAGTTATGTTCTGACACATCCATCATAAGTTAAAAACAAGTTGAAAGTGCTTTAATGCATCTAACCTACAAAAAACTTCATAACTTAGCCAGGCCTCACCTTAAATGTGCTCAGAACACTTACATTAGCTCCAGTTGTGCAAATATTCATCATAAAGCTTATAATGAAGTATTGAATATCTCATGTCATACTGTACAGAAAGTGAAAACTAGAATGACTGTATGGGTATGCCCCGGCACCATTATAAAGTTGAAAAATCATAGGTTGAACCATCTTAAGCAAGGGGACCTCTGTAATAGGCCTTGCCTCATGGATTTGCTGTGAGGATTAAAGGTGGTACTGCATATCCAGAGGGCACTGCAGAGTACCTGGCACATCGTAAGAGCTCACTACTTAGTATTAAATTATAATTGCTGTTGTAATTGTGTAATACAGAACTATACACACTTGCAGATTTGATGGTCTAAATTTGAAATCTCGTCATCCAAATATTAGACTACAGCATCCAGACTCCAGTTTTCCTTTACTGAAGTCCCAAATTTAGGGAACTTGCTCATAGACGTGATTTCTTATGACAAGTGGTGGACGAACTTGAAGTTTTTCCTCTGTTGGTTCTAGTCCCGAATTTCTCCTCCTCCAGCTTAAATTCTCAACGCAGGGGAAGAGTCACACAGCAGCAGTCTTCTCATGTCCATCATTATGAAGTACCTGCTATGCACTAGGGACTTTACAAATTTTACCACATTTAATGGTCACGTTGATGTATCTTCTTGTGAGTAGGTATCACTCCCATTTTTTAAAAATGAGATTAAGTGCATTTTTTTATGTGTTCTGTATTCCACCATGCCTACAGCATTAACTAGAGCCTTAAAGTTTTCTAGAATATCACAGACTATAAATATGGAATTTGCTACCTTTCAAGAGAATTATTTAGGGAACTAAAAGCCTCCCTTCCTGTAATTGTGTACCACAATGGTGTGAGTTGTCAAATTCAACGACCATGCTTTAGCACTTACTGTATGCCTGGTTCTGCATTGATAGTTATTATGGTTTGGATATGAAGTGTACTCCCAAAATTCCTATTTTAATGCAGGAATATTCAGAGTTGAAATGAGAGCTGTAAGTGAATCCATCCATGGTAGTTTAAATGGACTAACTAACTGGGTGATAACCATAGGCATCTGGGGGTGGCAGGAGAAGGCGGTCACTGGGGATATGCCCTAGAAGGGTTCATCTTCCCAGTTCCTCTTCTCCTCTCTCTCTCTGCTTCCTGGCCACCATGTGTGGAGCAGCACTCCTCTGCCACACCCTTCCATCATGATGTTCTGCCTCAGCTTGGGCCTAGAGCAATGAAGTTGGTTGACTATGGACTGAACCTCCGAAACTATGAGCCAAAATAAAATTTTCTTCCCCTAAATTGTTCTTGTTAGATATTTTGGTCACAGTGATGAAAAGGTGACTTGTGCATGTTCACACATAAACCTTCCATTGGTTATATCAAGAATCATGTCATGATCCCTAACTGGCAGGTGGAAAGGTGGCTTCAAAAAATTCAAGTGGGTATTGAAGGATTACAAATTACTAAATGGAGGACCTGGGGTTTGAATGTAGGTCTCGTCTCTTATTAACTCCATCTCCAGGGCGCTTCTATCACACTACACTGACTCCACACCAACTCCTCTGGGAAGGTACTTTCAATGAGCATTGGACATTAATGATGACACCTTTTTCTCCTGGGCTTAGTCAAATTCCTTTATTTGTGGATAAAGAGACTGGGCCAGAAGAGGTTAAAATGTTTTTCCCAGAGTCACATAGGTAGGTTATCTTGTGTGAGTCAAGACCAGGCTCAAATTCTTGTCTTTTCCATCACATGATCCCTCTTCCCAACTACAGGCCCCACAACCTCATTCCTCAGGGGCCTGATCAGCTTGGTATTTTTGGCAGCCTAAAGCTGTCAAGACAATTTCTCCTAAAAAGTGACCCATTAGTGTTCATTCTTTCTGTTGATCAGATCCTAGACAAGTCCTTGGGTGGATTCACACTCCAAGTGGTTTCAAGGTTGCCAGTCACAGCCTGATAGAGGTTGAGGAATCACCTACTTCTCTGGGTCTGAAAGGTCTACAGGTAAGACTTGGCACTGCTCACAGGTACTCCTGCTTCCCCTGGATTTCTTCCAAAGACTCCCTTAATATTGACTTGGTTACTTACAAACTGCCTTCCTCTTGATTTTACTTTCCTGAGGAATCTGGAGACTGAAAAGGAACTCTTAGAAGATCATAGTCCAACCCCTTTGTTTTACAGGAGTCGAGGCCTAAAGAGAGGCGTACACTCCCCATTGATTACAGCAGGACTATAGCAATTAAGAGCTAAGAGCCAGGCTGTCGGAGTCCCAAGTCTAGTACCACCTCTCTCAGGCTGCTGAGTGGCCCTGGGCAAGTTAGTTACTCTCTCCCTGGTCCCCAGTTTCCTTGTTTATATTTGGAAATAATCATAGTATCTGGTACATTAAAGGTGACTTTGTTTTTTTTTCATTTATATCACTTTTTTTCCTTATCCTTAAACCTGAGCTGGCTTGTGATTGACTTGATCAACAATCTAGTGAAACGTCATTGTGCTGGTTTCAGGCCTAGTCTTTAAGAGGATTGTCAACTTCTGCCTAGGTCATATGGATCACTAACCCATCACAAAACAGGTTTGTATCTGAGGCCACCATGCTTTCAGTTAGTGCAAGCTAGTCAAGCTAGTTATCTGCAGAGGCTGTGTGTTTGGGGATAGAGGCAGCTCTAGCTGTACCAGCCCTTAACCCTTCAAGTCATGATAACCAAGGTCCCAGGCATTATGTAGCAAAGAGAAGCTTTATCCCAATTTCTAACCAATGCAATTGTGATGTACAGTGACAACAATTTTTTTTGTTTGTTTTGCACACACTAAGGGTAGCAATAGATAACCAGAACAGGACTTCTCAGATGGTTGTGAGAATTAAATATATTGATACACTTGTGATGTGTAGGGCAGTACCTGTCACAATTGGTGGTCAGTGAGTGAGTGATTATTCATTCAACAAACACATAAAATGCAGGTTGTTCAGCACCCTGAACCAGCTTGAAGGGTTGCAGCAGTGCACATGATTCAATCTGGCCCTTACAAAAATTAGGAGTAGCTAAAAACTGTTCTATACTCCCTGTTCAGTGAGGAATAAATTTTCCCCCATTCCAGGCAGGCCTGGAGGGGTTAAGCCCAAGGATGTCCCATTGGCTGCTGATGAAAATTCAGCTATCGATTCCTGGCAGCACTGATGCCCTTCCCAGGTCAGAAGAGAAACCCCTACCATTGTTGCGTAAATCCAGTATTCTGTTCACTACATCAATTAGGCTGACCCCAGGGGCTCCCAGCCCCTCACTCCCCCATTTGCAATGACAGCTGCCATGCTAATGAATCCACATTGACATGATAATTAAACTATTACACAGAGTGGGACTTTCCTAGTCGCAGTGGCTGTAGCTGAGGAGCTGGGGCAGCCCAGGGCTGGGAGGCAAGGGGGTACTATTCCAGGGCCAGGAGGTGATATGCAGTGCCTGGGTTATTCCCTGACTCGCCTCCCAGGGGTAGACTGGCTGGAGCACTGCAGCTGCCACCTCTCACTCCCGTGACAGTGGAAGGGTGCTGTCTGAAGGCTGCTGCTGCTTTGCTTCTCAGAAATCTGTAATCGGGTGAAACCAGAAAGGAATCTCCCACCCCTTTATGGAGGGGGTGGGCACCCTGTCAATTCATGCTACCGTAGCCCTTCCTCCCTGGGAGGTTTAGAGACACCGAAGTGAGGATTGGGCAAACAGGGATGCAAAGGCCCAGGAGCCTTGCCTTCTAGCATCAGGGGAAAGAGCCAAGTGAAAATCCGCAGTATCTTTGGGAAAGATGACTCCTTCAGAAAGCAGATGATCACAAACTGCAGAAATCCCTGGCTTCTTGGTGCAACAACACGGTTTTATGCTGACTTATGTGGGGACTTCCACAATCACTCTCCCCTCAGCCAGAGCACAGGCTCCAGGGCCATGTGCCTGGGCTTGCATCGCCACTCGGCAACTTGTTAATTGCTGGAACTCAGGCTAGCAGATGACCCTGCTGAGTCTCCGTTTTCTCAATTGTAAAATGGGCCCAGAATAAACGGCCTTGCTCCACTGCACTTCGAGTTCAATGAGACAGTGTACATCAAAGGTCTAAGGCAGCATTTTACGTAGATAAGAGAGACAGGACCTCACTGACCATAGGAGGGTCCTCCATAATGATAAGTTCATAGACAAGAACAATCACTGTGCCTGATTGGGTGGGAGTCTAGAAACAGATTAAAATACTTCTAGAAGTGCCTCTAGACAAAGTGAGTGATGCCCTTGGTGACCCCTTGGAGGTGAAGCTGTCGCCAGAGGAGTTCCCAGAGAGGGGGACCTCGACTCAGGACAAGTGGGGTCCTGGGCATAAGTGACAGAAAATATTTCAGCATGTGCCAGTCAGAGACACAGACAGATTTATTTAGGAAAGAAGATTATGAATTCAGGGAGAATGCAGGATATCTTAGGGGACATTGGGTAAAGTAAGAAACTCACATTCAGGTGAGAATGGAGGCCACCACCAGAGGGAGAGATGGTAACCCTTTGGCATGGGGTGCTAATAGTCACAGAGGGATAGCAGTTAGAAACTGGACTAGAGGTGGAGCCAGGGTGGAGCAACACAATTTTCTACGTTTTCCTGGACCAACAAGGGCTGGGTTCCTCAAGACGCTTGTTTTACATTTCAAAGGTGCATGGACTTTTCTTGCATTCCAATAGCTCAAGGGTGCTACTCTTAAGATTCAGTTTTTCTTTTTCTGTATCCCCAAATTCCTATTTCAAGACCACACACAGCATGCTCAATATAAAAAGAAAGAGGGAAAGGAATGACACATTTGGGGCAGGAAATGATTATCCTGGCTTAGGACTAGCAGGCATCACTTTATGAGAAATGACTTTTCAGACCTTTATCTATCCACCCATCCATCCATCCATTCATCTGTCCTTTATACAAGCATGAACTTATACATTAGGGGCTTATTATATAGAGAGCACAGGACAAACTAGTTCCTCATTCTTACAAACATTTGATCAATAAATGGCTGAGTGAGTTAGATGCAGTCCTTGTCCTTAGGACAGTGCACAGGGGAGCATGCCGCTTATATCATGCGTGTCTGTGCTTCCTCTCTTCTTTTAAACCCAACACAGTTCAGGCTGAGCTGTGATCCCTAAGATGCAAAGGGACCTCAGGTATGCAGTTTCTCAAGAGAACTGTAAAGCAAGTGATAGTCTGGCAAATGTGTACTCACACAGACATGCTCAGAAGGATAAGAGTTTGCCAGTGGGTGGGCGCAGTAACTCCAGTGTTGGACTCAAAGCTGAGGGTCCTGAAGTTACACCTGAGGGTTATGATCAATTGGTACTGTCTGTCACAGACACAGCAGTGGGGAGAAATGACTCTCTTCTCCATGCCAAGTATTGTCATCTCAGGTTTAGGCAATGGCTTAGATAGTTTCCAATTATGGAATTTTTTTCTCTCTTACTTGTGTGTGTGTGTGTGTGTGTGTGTGTGTGTGTTTAATAATACAGGATAATTCAATCCTGTTCGCCTCATACTATGAGCAACTGGTATTACAATTTGCTCCATGAACCACAGTCTTGGCACTTTTCTTCCCCCTGCCTCCCTGCCAGTTACCTCAAGCTAAATCAAGTTCACAAAACATGTTCTGTCATGCAAAAGAAATTTGGCTGCCTGAAGAGAATTCTCTTGAGAATTTGATTGATTTATCAAAGTAGCCAGAGAAGTCAAACTGTATGTTAATTAATTGAGCAAATATTTTTTCCCAAATATCTACTACATCAAAAGCAGTGGGGATAAAGGAATAAACTCCCCCAGTTTTCTCAGAGGTCAGAGTCTAGTGTTGAGTGTTGGGGTGCAGATAGAAGGAAAGAGGCAGAAACACCTGCAGACACACTTTCACCTCTCTTGTCGAGAAGGCACAATAGCCAGTGAAATTTAATTTGGTGGGCTTATGCATTCTCTGGAAGAAAACCTGAGCATGTTTTACTGCTACCCCCATTTGTGCTATGAGAACAGATGCAGTTCAAGCCAGAGGTTTGGAGTTGAGCTCTTAGGGTTTCTCCTTCCCATCAGACCAGGCTGCCTGGTGGAGGCAGAAGCCGTAAGATGAGAGAAGGGAGGTGTGGCCAGAGGTGTCCTTTGGACACCGAGGTGTTCATAGTCCTTTAATTCTTGTCAGGATGGCCTGTTCACATCTTTAAAAAGATAAGATGCAACATGACAGGATGCTTTTGGGTGCTTTTTGCACTAAACCCTTTGCGATCCAATATGTGGCTCCTAGAGCAGCAGCAGCAGCATCACCTGGGAGCTTAATAGAAAGACAGCATCTCAGGGGCTGGAGCGGTGGCTCAGTGGTAAAGCGCTTGCCTGGCATGCATGAGGACCCAGGTTCGAACTCCAGCACCACGTACACAGCTAAGTGTCCCAGAAACAAAAACCAGATGAAAAAAATGAATAAAATTGATTTTCTTTCTCTAAAAAGAAGAAAGAAAAGAAACAAAAAAGAAATAAAAGCAGCATCTAAGACTCTTCCCGAAACCTGCTCCTCCCAGACGCACACAGCAGAATCTGAATCTGGACAGGATCCTCAGGTACAACTGCACACATTGCAGGTGGAGAAGCTTGGGTTTGTTTTACAGAGCTGCCACTCGTGCCCTCCGTCTCGTTGGTGTTCGTAGTTACTCTCCGCAGTAGCACCTTTTCTCTTTCTCCTCTTCTCTATGTTGATTTTCCTGAGCCCTCTGTCATTGAGCTCACCCTGTGTTTCCAGGCTTGCCTCAGATGCATGCCCTCTTTCCCACTCTGCTACTCTGCTCCTTTGGCATCAAGAGGGAACTTCAATTGCCCCATCTGCTGTGACTCAGTGACATGAGGACACTGAGTTTACTCGGCTGTGTTATCTACAACCAGTAGCTGCCATTCCCTTTATATTCTCTCTCTATGTAGGATTTCTAGGAGATGAGACAAGAGAGAACTCCACTGTTCCTGGGGAGATAGGAGTGGGGTAGAGAAAAGGGACAGGAAGAGCAAGGGGTGTACGTGGAGGGAGGCAAGGTAGGGAAACCAGGAAAACCACAAAAATAAGACAAGGTATTGTTGATCCAGATCTTAAAGAATAGCAGTAGCTATAGTTGAACAGTGGGATTTTTTTCTCTTTTTTTCTACCTTCCTGTTTCTCTGGTTTTTACCATTCATTCCTTCAATTGCTCGTTGAGCAGATATCCATTGAGATACCAACTGTGTGCCAGATCCTGTGCTGGGTACTGGAGACACCCAGGGAAGCAAGCCATACCTGAAACAGCAGCGAAGACCTTCACTGAGGGGCAGGCTGGGGAAAGGTCAGGCAGAGGCCCCGGCCATACGCTGGCATGGCAAGCTTGCCGTATGCCATGACTGGATGAGTCCTCTTCCTCATTACTGCGGCACTGGAGTGGCTGAATTCTAAAACCACCTAGTGCATGAGGACATTCTGTCCAAAGCAGATGAATTGATCCAAGGGTTCTCTGCCTTAGCATATCTGTTCCTTGGGATTGACTTGATGAGGTTCACACATTCCTGGGTATGTTACATGCACCATCACGTGGGTCCATCACAATCCTGGGAAATTGGTAGCAGAATGAGAAGAAAGCTGGTGTGACACTGTGTATAAGGAGTTGAGCCAGACCCTGAACTCGAATCTTTGTCAGCAAAGTCCATGTTCCTGCCCTTCTAGTGCACAGGAGAGTGAAGGACAGCTGGAGGCTGGAGAGATACAGATTGGACATTTGGGCTCTGAGTTAAATTTCTGGAACCAGATTGGATTCGTTTCAAACATAAATACTTTGCTGGCCACTGAAGAGGAAAACTTCCTGAGCCCCTTCCTTCATGGTAGGCACTCAACAAACATTGTCTGGGAATGAACGACGAAAGCCTACAGATAGTCAGGATGCTGAAGGGCTCATGTACATCCTGAGGCCCCAGGAGCAGCAAACTCCACACTCGAGGCTGTCGGGAACACTCTGCTGGATGCTCGGGTTTATTCGTCCCTCTCCCACCATAAAATCCTGGGGACTGTCAAATAAATGACAAGACTCATTTTACAAGTAGACCAGAAGTCTGCAGTGGCGAGTCAGAGCTGATTGCCTATCTTATCTTGAGTCATCAGTCTCTCATTCAGCCCTCCACAAACAACTCTCAGTTGCAAGATTTGGACAAAGGTCCTATGAGCTGGGCATTTCCCAGGGCCCTGGTGAGTCATGAGCTTTGGAGAAGGAGAAATGCACCTCCATACTGCAAGGGATGAAGGCAACTTGGCTAGCTGGCCCACAGCAGCAAGAAGGCTCAGGCACTGAGGCAGAGCAGATGGCCTCCGGGATGTAAGAGTGATAGTCTTGATGACCACACGGACAGCAATGACAGCTAGATGCAATCAGAGCTTACTGTATACAGAATTCTGTATGTGTGTTATTCATGCATTTCCTCATTTAGCCTTGACAATCCCTTTTTCGAGAAAGAAACTGAGGTCCAGAGAGGCTGAATAACTCACGTAGATTGTTACATCTACCAGGTGATTGAGCTGAGATTTGCACCTTAGGGTGTTGGATCCTAGAGTCGCTTGCCCTCCCCTCCTCCATTTGGGAAAGGAAACACCTTTCTTACCAAACCTAATTATAGAGCCTTCAAGGATTAGCTCCAGAGCATATTCCCCTGAGCAAGCATGAAGCTCCCAATCGCTGTTCTATTGTGTCATTTCATCTTCCCCTTGGGCTCCTCTCACTGTGTTTCTTTCTGCAACCTCTGTGCTGCTTAGCACCAAAGACACAAACTAGAACTTAAAAAGTAAATTTAGATGAAAACAGAACAGAATGCAAGAAGCATAAATCAGCTAATTGTGTATCTACATATTCAGTCTTCAGATCAGCAAAAACAGTTCTTTATTCCTAAGGAGCAATAGGGTATCAAGGGACAGGGCTTTAGGACTGTATCCTACTTAAATGTCAGAGGTTTTCCAGTGAAGCAAAGAGCGTAGGTCCCGGGGCCAGGATTCCTGGGTTAAAATCCAACTCTAGGATCTTCGATTCTCTAATCTTGAACGGAGAATCTCAGCCTTCCAAGGTGTTTGCAAATGGAAAGCCAGAATTATGGTAATCCCCAATTTTCTGGCTACTGAAGGATTAAAGGAGACAATGTTCATGAAGCTGAATGTTTGGCATAAGTGCTTCATAAATGGCCTCTGTTACCTGTTGGTACAACAAATATTCGCATCTACTTTATACTGGGCTTCAGCATAAGATTTCATTTTAACCATCTCCTTTTAAGCTCCTCGGTAGGTATTCTTGCTTTCTTCAAAAAGATCTTGCACATTTCTTATAAAACTTATTACCAGGCTTTTGAAGTTTCTGGATGCGATTTTTCACTGTAGTTTTTTGGTTTTAACTTCTTTAAAACTTGTTCAGTTATGAAATATTTCAAATATACTATTAAAAATAACTTTTAAAATAGCAGTTTAACCCAAACTAAATTGGTTAACTCCAGCCCTTTGTGCATGCAGAACACATCTGTTAGGCAAAGGACCCCTCTGTGACAAACCAAGTTATTTTCCTTCAGGAATAGGTTGAGGAGCAGCCTGTCCATTTCATTTCCACAGTGAAGAGCAGGGCTGCCATGACTGACACCCTAAAAAGTCCTCATCCTCCAATGCACAAACACAGGTACCACCATAAATATGCAAACTGGTAACAGCCTGATTACTGCCTTGTATGCTGCTTTTTTTGAAAAAAAAATTTATTTATGCCAATAAGCAGCAGTACTGAATAGTTTTCCATTTTAGGATGCACCTACATAGAAAAAAATACTGACACTTTTGTTTCTGATTACTTTACCATTAAAATCTGTACGGTGACTATGAACACAATTGATGTTCATCTTTGAATTATTTTCTGATTATTTGAAGCTATTTTGTCTCTCAGAAGGCTGGCTTGTTTTAGAGATTTTTAATACTGATCAATTGTCCTTTAAGTAAGTTGAACCAATTTATTTTCCTACTTTTCCACCATCCCTGATTAAAATCTAGTCTTTGCAAATTATGATGTTTAAAAGTTTTCTCATAATCACTTCCCTAGTGACAATGAATATTCTCCCACATTTATTATTTATATTTTTGATAAGTTTCTTATTCCCTTTTTGCTCATCTTTTTCTTATTGATTTATAAAGACTTTATAAAAAAACTAATAAAACCCCTATTTTATATTTTGCAAATATTTTTGTCTGCCATTTGGATTTTAATTTTGTTTTAAAATCTTTCAAAATTTGGTTTGAAATGATTTAAATGTGAGTGATTTTATGTTACTTTTTCCAATCCTTCTTGTTTGAGATACTGCCAATTCATCATTCTCTGTGGTAGAATTTTCTCTCTGTGAATAAGCTTCAATTTATTTGTTCATCTTGTTGTATATGGATATTGATGGATGCCCAACATTTCATTATAACAGTTTCACTACACATCCATAATTTTGATGCACTCCTTTGAGAGCTCTCTAGGTGTGTACCTACAGGTGGAATTTCTGAGCTATAAGATAGATTAGTGGCTAAGGCTGCCATAATAAAGTACTATAAACGAGGTGTCCTAAACAACAGAAGTTTGCCTAAAATTTCTGAAGAATGAGAGTCCAAAATCAAGGGATTGATAGAGTAATCAGCCTTGACCCCATTTACAGATTTACACCATTTTGTTGGATGACAGTCTACCTATGTGGAAAACCCTCATTTAAAACTTAACTGATTGCATTTACCATGTCCCTGTTTTCAAATAAGCTCACATGCTGAGGTACTAAGGGTTAGAACTTTAACATATGAATCTGGGGGCGACACACTTCAATTCATATAGGAAGATATACATACATATGCATATATATATATATATCAAGATGTTGCAGAATGTCATCCAAAGTGGTATACCAGTTTACAGTCCCACTGTGGGTATGTGCAACCTCAGCTTTCTTTACTTCTTGCCCAACAATAATATTCTGTTTTAGAATGTGCCAATATTTAATTAAATAATGTTTATTTAACTAGTAGTATACAAACTGATTTTTCTATAGATTTTTTTATTGTTTCTGTGGAGCTGTTTGTTTTTGTTGCTATTAAAATTGCACCGTGCCTGTGATCAGGCACATAATATGAACTCAGTATTGTAAGATTTTTTACATAGGCCTATCTCCCTGTCTCATAAGAACGAAAATGGGATCTCATTTCTATCTTGATTTGCATTTTCCTGAAGTTCAGCATTTTATTTTCCATTCAAGCTTCATTTTCATGAATTCCATTTTCCTATCTATGTTAGTGGGGATGTAGGTAAATTTGGTATAACGGATACCCCCAAACAGGAGCTCAAATATCATCAAAATCTATTATTCTCTTGAATGATGGTGCAAAGGTAATTGAGCAGACCAGGGTGGGTAGGCAGCTCTGCTCCAGGAAGAAACCCAGGGTCCAAATTCTTCCACTTTATTTCCATACCACCCTGTAGGGCACCATCTTATTTCATCAGATGACTCACAGACCTGAGTTAAGTCTGCATTCTAGCCCATAAGAAGCAGATGGGAGAGCAAAAGTGGTATGTAAACAATGATCTTTTTAAAACGTGTCATTACAAAATGCAATTATTACTTCCATGAATATCTGATTGGTACAAATTTAGTCACATGGAAAAGCTACAAGACAGCTGGAAAATGTAGTCCTTAGCCGGGACTGCATTTGTACAAGCAAAACTGCATGTGTTTTATTATTGTATGGAATAAGAGGAAAAGGATACTAAGGGAAATTTAGCAATTTCTGTCACAATATTCCTTGCCTGTTTTTTTTTAATAGAGATGTTTGTCTCACATTTATTAATTTCAGGAAATAATTACATGATTTATAAACTAATATTTTAAAGATTATATGCATACAAATATAATTTCTCAATTCTATTTCCCTTATAATATTTTTGTTATATTCATAGTATAGTTATCCAAACATCAATATTTTAATTTAATACATTAAAATTTCTCAAACATTTTTAAGGTTTTTGCTAATTGTGTTTCATTCATGGATTCTTTTCTATACTTATGTCAAAATTGTTTTCTTATTTTTTCCTCAATATTTTACTTTTCACCCCTAATTCTTTATTTAGAATTTATTTAAAGTAGGGATTTGAGTTTCTCTCATATGGATAACTAATTGATCCAACAATATTCATTTAATAGAATATTCTTTCCCTAGTGAAATGTAATGCTTCATCTTTCAAATATTCTGTGCATTTGTGTGGGTTTTTATGGATCTCTAATATAATCCATTCTAATACTACCTTATCTTTACTGTAGCTTTATAATAAGTCTTAATTCTGTAAAGAAAACTCCCACACTGTCTTCTCCAAAAATGGCTAGCAATGCTAGGTCTTCGTCACTCATCGTCTCCTTCTCGTCCTCCTCCTTTTCCTCCATTTCTTACTCCTCCTACTCCTTTTTCTTTTTATTACTTTTAGGATCAACTGGCATGTTATAGAGAAAAATACATTGGTATGTTGCTTGCAAATTCACTGAATTTACATCATTATTATATTAATTCTTCTTATCCACAAAATTGGCATGCATCTTCCATTTATTTGAATTCTCTTGTACGTCATCCAATAATAATTTATATTTTATTTATAGGATATTTTCATAGTTTTTGTTAGATTTACTTTTAATCAACTTCAGTGTTGCAGGTATAATGTATTTTCAATTACATTTTCTAATTTGTTGTTTTAGGATACCTAACCTATGGAAACTTGTTGATTATAATCTGTTGATTTTGTATCAAGTGAGCTTATGAGGCTCTTAAAGGTTCTAACAGTTTTATTTGTAATCCTTCTGGATTTTCTATTTAATCTACAAATGATAGTAACTTGTCTGTTTTACTTTCTTATACCTTTAATTTTTTTCCCTTGTCTTATTGCATTGGCTAGAACATCCAGTATAATCACATAATGCAAAATAGGAGGTGTATTAACAGGCTTCCTTGTTTGTTGCCCAACTTTAAAGTGAATGTCTGAAGCTTCACCATCAAGTATAATATTTGCCCTTGATTTTTGACAGGTTAAGAAGTTCAATTCATAGTTTCCTAAGTATTTCATATCATAAATAGCAGTCAAATTTAGTTGTGTGCTTTTCCTCTACCTGTGGAGGAAATTATGTTTCTATCCAATACTCAGTGGTTAATTTTGTTGTTGTTGTTGTTATACTTGAACTATATCTGTTTTCCTGAGATATTTTAAAGACATTGTTCAGTTTAATTTACAAATATTTCATTTAGAATTTTTACATACATATTCTTACATGAATCTTGTCCTATAATTATTTCTTGGCATTGTCTTGGTTCCGTTTTTATAAGATTATAAATACTTATCTATTTTTGCACTTTTCCCCTAAATATCAGTTTGTGTAAAACAAAGTTTATTTATTCCTTGTACAGTTTGTAAAACTTTCTAATCACACCATCTGATATTCTTTTTGCCAAGGAGACTTTTTGGGGGGGGGGCAATTTTTTTTAGGAGTTCCTGATATACCCGGATTTGCTATTTCTGTGAAAAGTTTGTTTACGGATAAACCCCAACTTAGGACAATTTGACTTGATGATGGTGTGAAAGTGATATGAATTCGGTAGAAAGCATACTTTGAATTTTGAGTTTTAATCTTTTCCTACGCTAGTAACATGTGATACAATCCTTTCTCAAAGCTGGGCAGCAGCAACAAGCCACAGCTCCCAGTCAACCATCAATCATGAGATAAACACCAGGTACTCTGCAGGGCATTGTATTGCTAAGCTAGGATGATTGGTGGTTTAGATACACTCCATTTAAGGTGGGTTTATTAGCATGTAACCCCATCCTAAGTCAAGAAGTATCTGTATTTATATTTTCTAGAAAGCTGAGCATTTCATTTAAGTTTCTCTTAAGAGTTTTAAAATCTCTATTCCACTCTAGTTATGGCCCCTTTTTTGTTTCTATATCTCTTGGGTTTTCCATTTAGTTTTAAAGACTGTTTGATTTGGATTTTCTACAACTCAAAATTAACAGTATTCTAACTGACAGAGGCAAAGAAATAGGAAAATGTAGTGTACATTCATAAGGCAATGGTTAACTCAGGAACTATCTTCCAGGCCACCGTGACATTTTCCCCTCACCCCTTTGCTCTTCACCTGTTGTCCTTCAAGACTTGAATAAACTGTCACCTCCTCCAAGAAGACTTCCCTGATGGTCAATGCCCCAGTAGGTCTGGATGTTTTTCATATACTTCTCTCTACGATAGCACTTATCAGTCGGCTTAGAAATGATCCCTCTCTCCTGCTACATTTGGACTCATCTAGGGCAGGGAAACTATATTCATCACTTAGCCCAGAGACAAGCGGGTGCCTTGCACACAACAATCACTCAGCAAATACTTGCTCAATAAAGTTGTAAACCAAGCAGTGTGGGGTAGGTCAGGAAGAGTTGCCTGAGACCAGGCCCAGAGAACACTTTGCTCAGACACATCTTTTTTTTTTTTTTTTTTAAGAGAGAGGGACAAAGAGAGAGAAAGAGAGAATTAACAGTATTTAGTTTTACATGTAGCTTGTGTTTCTCTCTGACACTTAGCTGTGTTTGTGATGCTGGGTTTTGAACCCACAACCTGGTACATGCCAGGCAAGCACTGCAACTGCCAAGCCACTGCTCCAGCCCCAGAACACATCATTCTTAAGCATAAAAACATAGCAGCTAAAAAAACACATGCACAGTGAGTTGTACATGTGGGTCCAAGGAACTCACCTACTTGGCGAGGCAGCGTTCCTCCTCCCTGTCACTGCCTCTTCCTCTGTGAGAATCAGTCTTACGCTGAACAGAGTGCCTTATCCTCTGCTGGCAAGCTGGGACAACCTTGCTCCAATTCTACCCTCATACTCCCTCTCATTTCTCCACCCACACCCACTTCCACCATGAGGCAGAGACATAGACAAAAGAGTGGAGAAAGCAAGGCTTGGGAACTAAATATTCTTCAGCTTAAATCTTCCTTTTATTCCTTCCAGGCCATGCTCTGGTGATTTGCTGCTCTTCCCTACACCTCAGTTTCTCTGTTCCTCAAGCCTAATCCCCAGATTGTGAATTTTGAGCACCTAGGATGCAGCCCGTCCCATTCCTGAATCTTCCTGAAGTCAGAAACTCAATATTCAGCAGTGGGATATGGGTTTCTGTCATTCAGGGCCAATTATCCTTTCTGCTTTTCACATCTCCCTCCACAATCTTATCACCTCTTCTATCTCCTCCCACCCCCACTCTTTTTCCATTCCTCTTTTGCTAGGTGGAGGAGGCCCCTGGTTAAGAAAAGCCCAGAAGTGATTTAATGGTACACTTAATCCTTTGGTTGTTTTCCAGCTCTTCAAGGGCTGAAAGCCAGGTGCTCCCACTACTCCTCCTGAGTAACTCAATTACATGAATTAAAAGGCTTTGGTTACATCATTAATTTTGAAGCTGTGTGCCTCTCACTCAGTGAGGACCCACAGGAGCCTCCAATGCAGATGGTCTGCAGATACTCCTCCTCCTGACCAGGCACACCTCACAGAATCCTCAGAATGCCGCCCCGTTGCCTGGCATGGAGCAAGACTCTCACATGACTCTTCTGCTTGTAACCAAATCCTTGGGCAAGTCACTTACTTAACTGAGCTTCCTGATCCTTGGTGCCCTGGAAAAACACCTGAAATGCACAGGAACCTGTCCCTCCTGCTTCACAGAGCTGTTGTGAACACAACACATCACACAAGCAGAAGAATAAGTAGTTTTGTGGTACAGGAGAAACTAGAACACAGTTGGTCCTGTGGACATTTAGATTGGATTCCTCTCACTACACCTAGCAGAATGAACGACAGCCTATGTAAGGTAACTTTTTGTTCATATTTCTGAAATGATCACAGACTTGGATTGATACTATAATCTGTGGTTATGCTTTATAAAGATAGTCACAGTTCTCCAGTGTGAACTTGCCACACCCCCAAAGCAAGAGACTTAAGTTTAATCCCCTTCCCCTTGAATCTGGGTTGCCCTTAATCGCTTGCTTAGTCAGTAGAATATGGCAGAGTCATGCTGCATGACTTCCAAGACTAATCAGAAAAGGCCATGCAATCACCGTCCCCCCTTTCAGTTCAGTTGTTCTCCACAAGCTCCCTCTTGGAATGGTTCTTTTAATACCCACCCACCACACAGAGATTGTAGTTCCAGTTCACAGTCCCAGCTGAGCACAGCCTTCAGCTCTGCCTGGTCACTAGACATAAGAATGAAGAAGTCTCCAGAAAATTCAAGGCCCCAGCCATGAGAGTCTTCCCAATCAAGGCCCAGACAGTCTGGAGAAGAAAAAAATCCAGCATCATGCTGGGAAATAATTTTCCCTGTGTTTTTTTGCTGCACACCTTATAGAAGAAGCACTGATTGCCTTTGTTCCAGATTATCATTTAAAGGAAGTAAGGGATTGTGTACTCTTTGAAGCAGAAGAAGAGGTAGTGCCACCCTCTGAAGCAAATGACAGCTTTACTTGCAGACTGGAAAGACAGAGAAGACAGTGTCCTTTTTAATAAAAGCACTGTTTTCCTCAGGCTTAAGGCAAGCATGCCTTCCTAGTTCCTAGAGATTCATGTTCCCGAAGCTCAGGTTTCTCCCCTGCAAGGTCATTCACGAAAGTGTGCAGATGCCATCGACTGTCTTTGAATCACCCTATGGGCCATAAGAACCTGACACAAGAAAGTACTGGTACTGAGACTGTTTATTTTGCTTTGAGTAATAAAGTTCTTTGTCTCTGACCTGGGCGTCTCATATGTTCTATCTGCATCCATGAAATTGTGGCAGACAAGTTTGTCAGCTTGCAAGAAGGGTAAAAAGCTCAGATCCTTTAATCCTTTATACTCTAGTGTGCCCTGTCTGAATTCATGATCCACAGGGTTTGTGAGTATATTAAGATAGCTTTTTATTTTACATCCTAAGTTGGAGGTGACTTCTTGTGCTGCAATAGGTAACCAGACAGATGCAAACACAATCTGTTCAAAAGTCTTCAATTTAGCAGAAAGAATAAAACATGATGTAATAAAACTATGGGTAGGCCCACCTCATACAGAGTCCCCTGATTGTCCCAGGACTGACACTCACATGTTCCTTCCAAGTGTTCACTTCTGTCCAGTGATTCTTCATGTCAGCCGAGGAGACTCCAGGAGGAAAGATCATGTGATCAACAGATAAAGATATATCTGATGATGATTGGAGACTGAGGGCATGGAGGACGTGACAAGGAGGCTGTAACACAGCCAGTCTGGTGTCAAGCTTACATTTTGGGAATGGATTTGCATGTGTAAATCCAAAAATCTGTAGCTCTCAGTATGGGGATCCTTAGTTGCCTAAGTACCTTTGGTTATAGGGCACCCTCCCAGTACCACTGGGAGTAACACATGCACACACAGAATCTGTCTTACTTCACAAAAACACTGTTGACTGAGGTGAATTGTCAAAAATCAGTACCCAGGGACTGGGAGGTTCAGGGTCTCAGGGTCAGTAAGGGTCTGGTGGGCAGAGTTGTCAGGAATGCTGGAGGCACCAATGGATTTCCCACTTCACTGATGGTAAAAATGAAGGCATATAGCAAAGGAGGGACCTCTGGTTCTGAGGAACAGCCTGGAAGACCCTCCAAGCCTGGATCAAGTAGCCTTGAGAGCCAGTTTAAGAACTTTGCTCTTTTATCAGTCAGGATGAGCTGGTTTATGCTGTGGTCACAAAGGACCCCCACAGCAAAGTGACTTAAAACAAAACAAATGCTCTTTCAGGTCAGTAAAGAGATGGCACAGGAGAGGAAGAAGTTTGACTCCATATAATGGTCACTCAGGGACAAGGGCTGGTGGAGATAGCACCATCTCCTCAGGCTGGCATCTCCCCGTGAGGCCTAGGATTCATTGCTGTAGCTGAAGAGCAAGCATAGAGGAACATGAACCAGCTTTCAAATGCTCCCGCCCAAGTGGCACACACCTCTGCTCTCATTCGACTCGTGGGCCAAGTGAGTCGAATGGCCATTGGTTAAAGGGTGGGCTGGGGTGCACCATGTGCCTGAAAGGAGAGTTGGGCTGGCTGTATCCTAATTGCCACCACAATACTGCTTAGATGGATTCTGGCCCTTGCTGGGGGATCCCTCTGCACAGGATGAAGATGGTGCGCTTCCTTCTCGCTTTGCAAGCTTAGCACACAGATCACCTAAATGTGCCCCAGTGGCAGCCACGGAACCCCCTGCCATGCCACTGTAGTTTGTGGTGTAATAGAAAGACCTGGGGAAGCAAGCAACATTTCCTCAAGTGCAATCATGAGCAAGGCATTTCCTGTTCCATTCTCTTTCAGTACTTCTGTTTATATCCAGAAGGGAAATTATAGACTGAGCTAATAGGTCCCTCACATTTCCCTAACACTTGGTAACCACTCTTTGTAACATGGAGAAAACAGATCCTTGCCTCAGATTCAGGCAATAGTATTTTTTTCTCATGACATTTTTTTCTACAATTACTGTCTAACACAAGAGATGTTGGTTTTCAATCTACTTTTTGAAATGCTTTTTTCTTAAATACACTTCTTTAAACTTCCAAAAAATTAAATTTGGTTCCACAATGTTCTAAGAAAATAATAGCACTGGTTGTGTGGAAATTATCCCCAAACTGCAAAAATGATAAAAAGAATAACTGAGTTTTTATTTGACAGAAAAGGTTCTAATAGCTCCTCATTTTCTTTATGAATAAATCACACCAGGGCAGGACAGTCTGCAACCACAGACTGCTTCTTGGGGCTTAACCGATACCACTAGCTGTACAACCTTAAGCATGAACTATTTGAAGTTTCTGGTCCTTGGTATTGTCATCTGAAAAATGGGGCTAATAATGGTACTTGCCTCACAGGGGTTTTGTGAAGATTAAATGGGGGAAACGTGCACACGTCTTCAAATAGCTCCAGTAACTGAACATCGGCTGTTCCTTTGTCATTGTTGCTGGGATCAGCATCCACCCTGAATCCAATTCTCCCCTCTGCTGCCTTCCTTTTGCAGCTTGGGCCATGGCTTCTGAAAGGAGCACGTAAGTCCCATGTTTTCTTCTATTTTTTTACATTGGAGGCAAATGTTTTCCCTGAATGTTGAGTAATTGAGTTAGTGATCCACGAACCAGTCCACACCAGGTCCGCCTCTTCTGCAATCAGTCACTGCAACAGCAGTGGATGTTTAAAAACAGGTAACTTTGCTGTTCCACCGCACAGGGTGCATTTTCTCTATTCATTTCTTTGTTCACTGATCTATTTTCCTTGGTCAATTCCAGGTGGGAGTGGCTGGCTGTGTTGCTGCAACAACTCCTATTAGTCTGGAGAGGCTGGAGGACAGAGGAGGGGGAGGATGAAATATAGCCGGCTAATTGCTGGGTCAGACGTGTGATGCTCAGACCCCAGAGCAGCCCACTCAAGAGCAGATATAGACACCCGAAGCTGTTGCCCAGGAGCGTGGCAATCAGAAGGTGATTGACAATCTGCAACAGCTCCCAGATGGCTCCTGGTTTCCCTCATCTCTTCCTCAGGATTCCAGGCTAAGACCAGACAGTCTTTAAGGGGCCCAGGCTTCCCACTGTGCTTTCTTGGTAAAACCAAATAAAGGTTAAAGAGCAGGACTCCCAGGTCAACAAATGTGGTGGTGAGTTCCTGGTGGGTTAGCTGTGTGACCCTTGGCAAATGATCAAATCCTGAGCCTCAGTTACTTCATCTGTAAAATGGGGAGACTAATGTCTCCCTAGAAGAGGTAAAGTGAGATGTCAAATGTAAAAGATAAAATATGTTGCTTTGTATTCATGAGTGGAAGTCTAATAGACAGAAAATTAAAATAGCTCATGAAGCAATATCTATACTTTTCACCCACTCTTCTCCTGGACAAACACAACTGCCCACACCAAATTATCACTTTTTTTTATATACTAGGGATTGAACCCAGGGGCACTTAGCCACTAAGTCGCATCTCCATTCCCTTTTATATTTTACTTTGAGAAAGGGTCTCACTTAGTTGCCCAGGGCCTCCAAGTTGTTGAGGCTGGCTTTGAACTTGCAATCCTCTTGCCGCAGCCTCCTGAACTACTAGGACCATCTGGGTGTTTTTATTTATTTTATTTATTTCTTCTTCTTCTGCTGCTTCTTTTTCTTCTTCTTCTTCTTCTTCTTCTTCTTCTTCTTCTTCTTCTTCTTCTTCTTCTTCTTCTTCTTCTTCTTCTTCCTCTTTCTCTTCCTCCTCCTCCTCCTCCTCCTCCTCTTCCTCTTTCTCTTCCCCTTCTCCTTCTCCTTCTACTCTATGGCACTCTGTAAGAACTACTGCTCATATATTTAGTTCCCACCAATCATATACATGTGTGTGTCTGGGAATTAAGTTAGAAAGGGAGAGGAAAAGAGTGATGGTTCTGGATGCTCTTGCAGAAAAGTAAGGAAACCCTCAGCACATACTTCTTCCTTTCCTGGTGGTCCATGTTGGATCACACATTCATAACTGTACCAATTACTGTGTTAAATGGATATTACTGGACCAGCACAGGCAAGAGTCAGGAACGGGTCATTTCCCAAGGTTGGGAAGTTTGGTGAATAAAACATCATTAAAACCTACTAAATTAAAGATAGCCCTGGAGCTGTTAAGTTCAGTGCAGCTGAGGTGATGTTTAAGGCAACTCTAATTCTCATGATGCCAGGCCTGGGTCCCCTACTAGGAAATAGTGAATGAATTCAACCAGCCCCTACTGGCAAAGCTGACACTCCAGAAGGAAGGAGAGCTGCCCAAATTGAGCACGCATGTTGTTACCCAGGTTCTCATGCATGCTCCAAGAGCACCGGAGGAGAAGCCTGTCCTCTCTGGAAGCTCCGTAGGCCTCCATCCTTCTCTCTGAACATCACACTTGCTCCCGGGGCCCAGCCTCCCCCCTACTCATATCTACTTCGGGCATCATTTTGAAGACCGCATGGCCAAGGCCATAAATCCGTGCCCTTGTTTAGTGTGGCATGTCCTCTACCTTTAATCCAATCTCCCCTCGGTGTATTCTCGGCGATGGCTCATTCGGTTTGACAGCTATTTAATAAACCTATTTGCTTTCCTTTGACATGAGGCAGAAGTGGTGGGTGTTGAAGAGCCATGAGGCCCTGGTGGACAATGAAACCCTTTCCCACTCAACACTCTTCCAGCCGAGTACAGATAAATTGTGGAGAACTGGAAATTAACCCAAGCTATCTTCTTTTCTTAAGGAAAAAAATAATCATTGGAGACCCAAGACGCAGAGCAAGTACTGTAAGTGAAAGGGATGGCAGGAGAAATCGCATTTCCTGGCTCCAGGGGCAGGGGTGAGCCCCGATCAGGGGCCTGGGAGCCTTCCCTCAATCTAGCTTTTATCACTTCAAAGCAGAAGGTCTTAAAGGAATGCCCTTTATGACTGATTCTGTCTTCAAAAACATGAAAGAAAAAGCATATTTTCTTAAGCCTAGTTGCTGGAAGTTGAACGATTCTCTGAGGTCCTTAGGCTACAGATCACAACCGGGATGCAGTCTGGTGTGGCAGAAACAGCACTGACCCCAGTCAACAGACCAGGCTGGAATTCTAACTCTGCCTCTCACAAACTTTATGAGCTGGGTCTTTTCCCTCAGCTCTGTCAGTCTTGGTTTTCTTCTTTATAAAGTGGGCCTGCCATTCACCTTGCAGAGTTGTCATCAATATTAAATGAGAGAGCAGATGTGAATGGTTTAGTGCATGGTAGTTGCTCAACAAGTTGGAAATAATGTTGTCATTTGTTGGTAGTAATGACGAGCACATCTGCTCTCCATTCTATCTCCAAATAACTACATACCCTTGGTTTCGTGTATAAAATGTGTTTTTTTAATTGTTTTACCTGCACTGGTGGAGCCCAAGATCTATTTCTTCTGTTTATTCAGCCTCGATCTTATAGTGCAATATAATTTCTCATATCCAGTATCTCTAAGCATAAATGGAAGATGTACAAGCCAGGTCTGGGTTGTTTTTGAATAGGAAGATTGGACCACTGGGCTGAAGAGTGTGCAATTTCTCTTGGGGGAAAAAGAGTCCACTTTAGTGGGCCAGTGTCAGAGTTGAGATCTTATGACTACTGCTATATGAGTTGAGCAATTCAAAGCAGACAAGACTAGGAAGAGCCAACGAGTTTGGAGCCATGTTATCCATGGAGCAACAGTGATCCAAGATAGGAAGTGAAGTCTGGGGTGCAACATCCAGGAGAAAAGTTATTCCAGTTATCAAGTATGACACTTCCAATTACACATTCAAGACTACCAGGTAGTTCCACAGGTAGCTGGACTCCAATTATTATCTGGTCCCCAAATTTGTCAATTCTAACACATATATCATGGTTGCTTTAGAGGCCCCTGGGCATCAATGTAAACTCCTTAGGTCAAGACATTAAGTTGTCCCACAATTTCTAAGAAATCTATATTTATTCCTTTTTGCATAGTGCATGGATATTTGAATAGCTGACCATAGGAAAGAAGTGGGAAGAAAATTACTACTCAGTAGGTATGCATTGACCCTGCAAAATTGTTCCTCCTAAAGATTCATCAATGAGTTATAGATCGAAGCACTGCTAAGGATCTTGAATTTTCACTGGGGTTGCTGTCCTTGGGCTCCTGATCATTCATCCTTGATCTCTGTTTTTTTAATTTTTTATTAAGAAATTTAGTTATTGTACAATCAAAAATGTATATAAAGTAACAATATGATATGCATATATTCTTAAATCAGATTTACCCCTAAGTCTTTCCCTATTCTCCTTCCCTTCCATTCCCCTGCCTACCCCCTCCCTTCTCCTTCCTGATACATATCTATGATTGCCCTAGATTATGTGTTGCTATGCCTTTGTTGGGTCTTGTTCATGAGATTAACTACCTTTCACACAGGCCTGGGTTTAGCTCCAGCCTTCACAAATGAGTGAAAACATTCTACCCTTGACTTCCTGGGTTTGGCTAACTTTGCTTAGTATGATTTCTTCCATCACCATCCATTTACCTTCAAAGGCTGCAATTTCATTGTTTCTAATTGCTGAGTAGAACTCCATGGTATGTGTATATATATATATATATATATATATATATATATATATATATATATATATATACCACAGATTTTGGATCCATTCATCCAGTGAGGGGCATCTGGGTTGGTTCCATAATTTAGCTATTATAAATTGAGCTGCTATAAACATAGATTTTGCTATGTCACTGTAAAGTGCTGATTCTAACTCCTCTGGAAAAATATCCAGAAGAGGGAAAGCTGAAACATATGGTGGGTCCATCCCTAATTTTTTTTGAGGATTCTCCATCCACACTGCTTTCCAGAGGTGCTATACCAGTCTTCAGTTCCACCAACACTGTGCTAGTGTTCCTATCTCCCCACAACCCCTCCAGTATCTGTTATTGTTTATATTCTTCATTTTTGCCAATCTTAATGTAATTTTTATTTGCATTTCTCTGATTACTAGTATTTAGAACACTTTCTCATGTATTCATTGGCTTGCTCAATGTCCTCTGTTGAGAAGTTTCTATTTAGCTCTTTGGCCCATTTGTTGATTGGGTTGTTTGTGTTTTTGATATTAAGTTTTTTGAGTACTTTGTAAATTCTGCATATTAGTCCCCTGTCAGAAGAATCACAGGCCATGATTATCTTCCATTTTGTAGGTTCTCTCTGGATAGTTTGGACCAATTCCTCCTCTGAGCAAAAGATTTTCAGTTTAATGGCATCCCACTCATTGATTTTTTACTTTAATTCTTTTGCTTTGGAAGTTTGTTGAGAAAGTCTTTGCCTACTCCCAAATGCTGGAGGGTTGGTCCTAGCTTTTCTTCTAGCAGTTGTATGGTAGCTGATTTAATTCCTCATTTCTTGATCCATTTTGATTTGATTTTTGTGCAAGGTGAGAGATAAGAATCTAATTTCAACTTTCTGCAAGTGGCTGTCCAGTTTATTCAGCACGGTTGTTGAATAAGCTCTCTCTCCCCCATGTTATATTTGGACCCCTTTTGTCAAAGATCTTATGTTTAAAGATTTGTAGGCTTGTTTCAGGGTCTTCTATTCTATTCCATTGGTCTTCATTCCTATTTTGATACCAGTACTATGCTGTTTTTGTTACTAGAGCTCTATAGTATAGTTTTAGATCTGATATTGCAAAACCACCTGTTTCATCTTTCTTACTTAATAATGTTTTGGCTATTCTGGGTTTCTTATTGTTCCAAATGAATTTGAGAATTGCTTTTTCTACATCTGTAATTGCCTAACTATGTCAGCCCTAGGAACACTGTGTTCTGTCAACCATCTGCATCTATCTGAAGGTCCATCTTTCTTGATTAAGCCACCACTCCACCATTGCTTCTTAAAGCAATAATTGGACCACCTTGCTTCTAATGGTTAAGGGTTGCAACTTGTCCTCTATTATTCTGGATTCCTTTCATCTCATTGTTTACCAACATCCCGGGTCTGCATTAGCATCTCTTGCTGGAAGCCCTGATCTAGATAGCTTTCACTGAGCTGTTTAACCCTAGTGTACGCTCAGTAGCACATTCTCTGGACCCTCCTGAAAATTTGTTTAGCTGGAGAGTTTTATAGCTTTTGGAAATACATCTTCTCTAGCATTCACTTCGTAGAGATAGTTGATTGTCTTCTTCCTATCTTCCATGGCAGTTCACTTGGAGTGGGATTGCCCCTTTTCTGAAGCTTCCAATGGCCATATTAACCCCGACTCCAGGTTTCTTGCCAGGGTGCTAAATCTTGGATCACAGGAGAGTTATTGTCTCTATACTTTCTCCTTTATCCAACTTTATATTCCTCTCTTCTTGATCTTGCACACTTAGGGCCCAGACCCATGCAGTTTCTACCAGTACTTATTAGCTTAAGTATGATGTAGCAGATACTTTGCAAATAGCCCCTATCAGACCTTAGCAGGCCCAGAACCTTTGCTGTCAGCCTTTGTCCTTTGCTATGGGTCTTATTGCTAATAAAGGAGAGGGTGTGGGAAGAGGGTAGAATCCTCAGTGGGGTCAAAAATTGTATTGCCATTATTTTACTTGTGATTTCTCAATGATCTTCAAACAAGGGCAATGGGTACTGTTTGTTTGTTTAACAAGAAGACAAGTTGGAGTGGCTTCAGGATTATTTAGGAATTCAAGATTCTAAGCTGAATCTTTCTGTATCCTAGACCAATTTTCTTTCTCCTGAACTTGAATTCTAGGCTGGATGACGAAGATCTGCCAGGATGAGAAGTCAACCTTCTCTGAAGCTCTACTACTATTATGGTTTGGATCTTAAATGTCTCCCAAAAGCCACATGTTAAAGGTTTGGTGCCAACCAGAGGTACTATTGGTAGATGGTGGAATCTTTAGGAGGTGGGGTGCAGTGATCATGGGGTTTGCCCTTGAAAGGGGATATCAGGACCCTAATCCTTTCCAGTCTCTCTCTTTTTGCCTCCTGGCTACTGCAAGGTGAGAAGCTTTGCTCCGCTGTACACTTCTCTCCATGATGTTATGCCTTACTGTAGGCCCCAAAACAACCATGGACTGAGCTTCTGAAACCATGAGCCAAAATAAATCCTTCCTCCTTTTCTATTGTCTACCTTAGGCAATTTGTCATAATGATGGAAAGCTTACTAAATAATTACTCCTGTTATTCAGTTCTGTACCTGATTCTTCATACTGTCTGTCCCTAGTTGCGGATTAGAGTTTCCTTGAACACTGCCATCATATTTTGCTTTGAATCAGTGGTCACCATCCTAAGTTAGTCACTATGTTTCTTCAAGAATCTATACTTGCAGCAATGGTCACTCAGTGCCACCTCCCCTGTGGCTATGATTTCCTGTATTCTATTCAAGTGCACCATTTAAGCCATCTCCTTCCGCTGATGTCCCAACCATATCTGCCACCAGTACAAATGTTAGCAATCATACCACACAGCTTGCTAAGGACTCTTTGCACTCTCCCTATCCCTGGGAATGGGTTGGAACTGTCATCCGGTTGTCTCCAAACCCAATTTTGAAGTCCAAGGACCACTTTTAGTTCCATTTTCTGAAAACAGATGCTGAAGTGGAAAATTATATGCAGAAACTTTATCAGTGCATGTTCATGAAAGAAATAAAGAAGAGAGAGAAGCTATCCCACAATGTCATTGTGACCAACACTTGGCTAATCCTATGGGGAGGTTTGGCACAAGAATGATCCTTGAAATTTTTTGAAGTGAGGTAAAGGGGTCCTTGGAACCCTTGCTCTGGATGATCATTGGTCGTGGCCCTGCTTTTGCAGGGCAGGTGACTGGGCCATATAGTTCCCTGTAGCCAAGGGCACTGCTCAAAGAGGAATGCCAGTGTGGGTTATTCTGAGCACCAGCAGGTAGGCTGGGAGGGTATCACCCAAGAGAGAACAGAGAACCATGGTATCCAATGCCTCATGTAACCAAAATCCCACTTAAAACACAAAATATTTTCATCTCCCCAGAAAGTTTGTCACACCCTTTGGTATCATCCTCTGTCCCCTGTTCTCTCCACCCCACTATCAAAGGAAAATCACTGTTTTAATTCTATTATCATAAATTATTTTGCAAGTTCTATAACTTTGTATGAATAGAATCACAAATTTGTTTTTAGTCTTTCGTGTCTGGTATATGTTTTTAGATTCAGTCATGATTTTCTTTGTATCAGAGTTTCAAAAAACATTGTTGGTAATATTCTACTATGTGAATGTACCACAAATTGTTGATCCGTTCACCAGTTGATGGATATCTTAGTTGCTTTTCATTTCTTTCTATTAACATTAAAACTGTTGTGAATGCTCTTGAGAGAGCCTATGTATGGACATCCATATTTTTATTTATTTATTTTTTGGTACTAGGGATTTACCCCAGGGTACTTTACTACTCAGCTATATCCCTAGTCCTTTTTAAGTTTTTATTTGGATACTGGGTCTCAATAAGTTGCTTAGGGCCTTGCTAAGTTGCTGAGGCTGCCCGTCAAATTGCTGGCACTCAGGCATGTGACAGCACACCAGCTTCCATATTTTTATTTCTTTCAAATAAATACTTCGAAGTGGAATTGTTGGGTCATGGGGTAAGTGCATTCATTTTTCTTTCTTCTCTCTCTCCCTCTCTCTCTCTGAGAGAGAGAGAGAATCAATTTTATTTAGTTTTTCATCTGGTTTTCGTTGCTCTGATATTTTGTTGTGCATGTGGGGTGCTGGGGTTCAAACCTGCATCCTGGCGCATGCCAGGCAAGCGCCATTACAGCTGAGCTACCACTCCAGCCTTTTAAGTGTATTCTTAACTGGTAAAGATGCACAACATTCTCAACAGTTGCCCCAAATTGACCTATCATTTTGTCCTCCTACTAGTGATGTGTGTGAGTTCTATTTTTCTCCATTCCGTAGACACATTTTTGGTATTGTCAGTCTTTGTGAGTACAGCCATCCTTGTAGCTGTTAAATACTATCACCTTATGGCTTCTAATTTGCCTTTTCCTAATGAGGATTGAGCACTTGCAAGTATTTACATATCATTCATGTTTTTGGAAAGTGTCTGATCATGTCTTTAGCTTGTTTTTCATTTGATTATTCACCTTTTTAAGATTGATTTGTAAGTGTTCTTTATACATGCTTATGTGAGCCTTCTGTTAAGTCTGTCAGTCTTTGGCTTTATTTTTACTTTCTCACTGGTGCTTTTTGATAAGTAAAAATTCTAATTTTGGTGAAATCCAACTTTTTTTTTTCTTTTATGGTTAGTGCTCTTGGTGTCTTGTCTAAGAAATCTTTGTCTATCTCCAGGTTGTGATGATATGCGTTATTTTCTTCCAGAAGCTTTACTGAATAATAATAATAATAATATTACTACTACTACTACTACTATTTGGGTACCAGGAATTGAACTCAGGGTGCTTAACCACTGAGCCACATCCCTATCCCTTCTTTTTATTTTCTATTTTGAGACAGGGTCTCACTAAATTGCTAAGACTGGCTTTGAACTTGTGACCCTCCTGCCTCAGCCTCCGAAGCTGCTGGGATTACAGGTTATTGAATTATTTTTTAAGTCAGGCAACTCTTAATGTCATGTGCTGCTCTTCAGATATGAGAAATCTTTAGGAAAAGTGAACAGGAAGAGGAGAATTGAAAATGGGAAGGGGAGAGCATAGCACAGCAGAAGCAAAATGGGTGCCAGCCCAGACCATTAACACCCCCAAGTGAGGGGACATATCCTCTCTGGCTATAATCTCAAAGCTACGCTTCACCATTAGAGCCAGGAAGGCCAGCTTTGCCTTTTAAAAGGAGGACCTGCAAATGGAATTCACACAGTGCCTGACCCTTGATGTGCAGCATTTTGGGCTATGACCCGATTCCCTTCCAAGTGCACGCATTCTTAGCTGCCTCTCCTGCTCTTTCACACCCGCCACTACACAGCACACCCTCAGCCTGCTCTCCTTGACAGTGTTTTGATATGTTGGGTTGAGGCTCTCTCTACAAGAGCACTAGCTCACTTTGGCTCCGGAACACTTACTTGGTCTTGTTTTCAAGAAGGTCAGCTTCAATTGTCCCTGACTCTGGCTTCACCCTGTCTCACCATTGAAGACTGAAACCAGGAAGGGAGCTGGTGCTTACTGAATAACTCTGTGTCCTATTACCTATCAGGCCCCTGAAGCTTCCCACTTAGCTTTCACATGCAAAATCCTTTCAGAGCAAGGTAACAAAAGGTGTGTGCGCTGGAAACTGGGTAATTTCCAGCCCTGTCCAAACCTTCACAGGGTATCCACCCAGGTCTCAGCCCTATGCCACCTAGGACTATTTTATAGCCGGTGACACCTGAGCACAGCTGATTGGGTCAATGAAAGTCACATGACCCCAGGTCATATGATCTGGAAGCATCAGTCAGAGGCTGGCCCAAAATTTCCCATGTACCCATGAAAAGATAAGATGCTCAAATTCTCTTGAGAATTTGAACTAGAACACATGGAAAGAATTTCACCAATATGCAGTTAGAGGTAAAGCCAGATATAGCAAGAAAAAGGTTAGTGGCCTAAAAAAGCCACATATATACAGAGAAAGAAAAATCCTGAGCCCAGAGGAAACTGCTTGATAAAGAGTGGAGCTTGGAGAAGTTATGTGGATGGAGACAGAGGTAGCAGAGAACACTGGTGCTTCATGTACCTCTATCCTCAGATTCCACAGATAGTCTCCTGCTGTCCATTTCCCCAATATAAGGAAGCATGTTTCCATCACCAAACACATTTCACCAAAGTAGTGAGGGGGCGAAGGGAGAGGAAAGCAAAGCAAATTGATGTAAAGTAAAAGAGTGGTTACTGCTCACTGTCCAGTATGAACATCTGGGGACAGATTTTCTGTCATCTCACTGCATCTCCAGCAACACTCTCCCAATCCAGCTCCCCTAGGAAGGTCAGTGAAGACACACCCACTAGACCTGTGGAGAAGGTAAAGGAATTTTCTATGAGCTAGGGAATCTGTGTCATTGTGCAATCTGTGTCATTGTCCTGTCTTATCAGGTTTTTTGGGGGGGGGTTTAAAAAGTCAAATCTTTTTAGTGTTTACGTTTATAAGTGTGAACGAGTAATAAGAACTCAGTGGACCTGAAATATTCCTAAAAAATGACTGAGATTGTAGGATACTGGTACAGTGTCTACAAAATTCTAGATTCTAGTGTTCATCCTGGGAGTAAAGTGCTTTTATAAAAGCCACTTACTGAGGGAGTGAAATTCTGATAAGGGCAGTGGTCATCTTATGCCCACAGAGCAACACCCACAGAAGATGGATTATTTTCTGGATTGTGCTAAGGGAACACATCACGGTTGCTTGCTCTGGGTAGAGTCAGCATTCACACTTAGTTACATGCCTGAGCCAACCACTGGGGATGAGGTCAGTGAGATTTAACACACACACACACACACACACACACACACACACACACCTCCCTTTGAAAATGGAGTAAAGACTAGAAGGGCTCAGCAACAACTGGTGTGTAAGAATTAGCTGTTCAGAGGAAAGCTCAGCCCTCATTCAGGCTGCCTCAGTTGACCAATGAGAAAAACCACAGCAGTAATGAGCAGAGGGATTTCCACCATTTGTGTGGTATTTTATGTCCTTAGAATTGGACAAAATGAGAAGGTAGAAAGGTGAGAAGCTGAAAGTGAAGGACTGTGCTCAAAGACACAGGCCGACAACTGGGACCCACAGTGTCTTCTGTCTGTATGTAGAAAATATCCATATACTCAGTTTAAGCTGGAGTGCAAGGTTTAAGCTTGAGCAACCCTATTCCAGCCCCTCGTTTAACATTCTAGATAGCACTCAAAGCACTAAAACAATTACTATATAACACCCATGACACACAGGTAAAGAGCACAAGGAGGTCCAGGTGAAGACTGAATGCTGGCCAGGGGCTCCTAGCACAACACAATGAACACATTTATTTATTTGTTGTTCTGCTGTTTGAAAGTCTATATCTCAAACCAGATTTGAGGGCTCAAAGTGTGGTGTGAGGATCATGGACCCAGCCCCAAACTGCTGTCTCACAGCCAACCCTACAAGGTGCCCAGATGGTGCATGTGCACAGCAGAGTTCGGGAAGTCCTGTTCCAAAACAGCAAGGGTATGACCGTTTCTTAAACAAAGAGAGCAGGAGTCCACCAGCCTTGAGTCAACCATGAAGGAGACTGACATGCTGTTTTAAGTGCTGGCATTTGTATTAGTTTTTAAAGCTGCTGTAATGAATTATAAACTTCAGTGGCTTCCAACAATAGATGTTTCTTTTCTTCCAGTTCTGAGACCTGGAAGTCCAGAATCAAGGTGTTAGCATGGCGATGCTCCCGCTAAAGGCTCCAGGGGAAGCTTCCTTGCCTCTTCCAGCATCTGATGGCTACATTCTTTCAGTCTCTGCAACTGTCTGCACTTGGCCTTCTCCTCCATGTCTCAAGTCTGCCTCCGCCTTTTCCTTGTATGGACACTTCGCATTGGATTTGGAGCACACCTGGACATTCCAGGAGTCTCAGGTCTTGAAATCTTTAACTACTTCTGCAAAGAACTCTTTTCCAAATAAGGTGGCATTCACAGGTTCTGGGTGGATGTGTGTTTGGAGAAGGCCATCACTGACTGGTCTACAGCATTGTAGGGGTCTCTGAGAGACAGTCTTCACTCTTTGAGGGTCTGGTGCAGAGGAAGAGAAAAACCCAATACCACATTGTTATAGTTACTCTTTGGGTCTTCCTATTCGTTCTAAATCATTCAATAAGATCTTTGTACAGTTTAATCACTAGAAGTAGAAATGGAAGAAGAGAGAGACTCTTGAAGTCTTCCTGGGTCCTCACCGGAGGATGAACACAGAGCACACTAAAATAATTCAGCTTATCCTAAAACACTGTTCCCTGGCAATGAGATTAAAACCTCACTAGCATTAGAAGTTGGTCTAAAATTTGTCTCTTTTCTGTCAACAAAGCAATCTCCTCATGACCCTTTTCCTTCCAGCCCCACCTCCCAGGAGCCATCCTGATGTGCTCAGCCACTCCTGCTAGCTGGGGTTGGCCCGAGTTCTGGAGCAGGTCCTGCTGGGAAGCTCTTCTCTGGCCTCCCTCCCCATCTCTGCATCCAAGGGCCTGGCCTGTCAGGCTGTCTGGATGTAGGTCTCTGTGCTAATTAGGAGCATTATCACTTTGCCAAGAACACAAGCCCAGCAACAAGCCTCTGGTACGTGTCCTGGACATCAGGGATCCTGACTGTAGGAGACTGAACTTTGACATCTGCTTGACAGCACATCCCCTTGGTACTAACGGGATTTGAAACTGCAGTGCTGCCCCAGCATGGGGGAAAAACTGCATCTCCACTCAAAATGAGATGAACCACAGTGAAGGGATGGCACACGGCCATAGAACAGGGGATTTTCAATGGTAATATACACATAACATAAAATGAATCACATTAACCCATTTTAAATGTTCAGCTCAGTGGCACCAAATGCATTCACACAGTTGTGCAGCCATCACCACCATCCATTTCCAGAAACTTCTCATCTTCTTAACATTCCATACCCTTCTCTTCTCATTCCCTCCTCTCCAAAACCCCAAGCAACCATCATTCAACTTTCTGCCTCTGTGTTTGCCTGTTCTAAGTACCACACGAAGTGGAATCACACGACATTTGTCATTTTGTGTCTGGTTTATTTCACTTGTTTCCATAATGTCCTCAGGCTTCATTTGTGTGTAGCATGTGCTGGTATTTCCATCTTTTTAAAGGTTGAATAATAGTCCACTGTATGTATACACCTTATTTAGCTTCTCCATTCATCCACTGATGTATACTTGGGTTGTTCAGCATGTGGATTTTTAAATATAAACATTTATCTTAATTTCTGAAGTTGCTGCAGCAAGAAGAAAAAACTTTTGTGGCTTAAATCTGAGCAGTGAATAACAGTGAGGCCACTTAGAAAATTTGGGAAAGGAAAAAATAAATTGCCTTGGTTTTCACACTTGCAGAAAGCCCTCTACTCTTCTGAGAGCTCTGAGAATTCCCAGAGTCTGGTTGGCTGAGTTATGCTACTTGCACCGAAGAGCTAATTAAGTCTCAGAATCAAAGAGCAATAACTATATTTGCCATTTAAATGTGCCTGGATGATTTAGAAATAGTTTTGAGAATTGTGAGTTATGCCTCCAGGTCTTGGTGCAGTTCTGCAGGGATGGGGCAGGAGTCTTCCAGAGTTTCTGATTTGGGGAAGTTGGGTCTTCCAGAAAGGGTCCCTAAGGCCTGATTGTCCCAGGGAGCATGATTTAGGAAACCCTGATTTGGGTATTGAGTGAAAGTACATTGGTCCTATGATTGTATACACAGTAGTTGCTTTTAAAAAGCTTTCCCAATGAAGGACTGTTCACATTATTATTTATCTTAGTTTTGTTAAAGCAGTCAATATGTTTTGAAAATCTTGGGTTGCTGAATTTCTGATTGATTAGATGGTGGCTAAAAGGGACTTTATTATGGAAAGAAAACAAAAGATGGCTTTCCTTGAAAGAAAAAGAAAGCTATACATTGTATTTATTTTCCCAGTGGATAATTTCCATTTCCCAGTTTTAATAGTAAAAATATGTGAAAAGGAAGACTCGTAAATGCTAGGTTGGTAGTAACTCAAATGAAGGGAATTCCCCAGGGGGGAGAGGGCTGCATTTCATCTTGGTGAGAGAGAGACATCTGGGTTACAGTTGCACCATGCGGAAAAGTGTTGTGACATCCACATGGCCAGTGTCAGTGCTCAAGAGAGGGTATTTAGTTACCAACTGAGGGGCCCTGCGAAGACCCAAGCTGTGCCTTAGTGTCCCCATGAGGCAAACTACCCAGGGTGGAGCACAAAGCTGTGAAATTCAGGTTCTCTCAGCCCCCACCAGAGAACCCAGGCAGTGTGACTTCAGGGCTCCAGAATCTTTTGGATTTAGATTCCCAGAGCACCATATAAACATCTCTCTTCTTCCATTTCCTCACCCATAAAATAAAATATGCAGGCTTACCACCCACCCTGTCATGGCCTTATTATTATTCTTAATGAATCCAGAGACTTGCTAAAATCTCAGCATCTCCCACAAACAATCAAGGTTTCTAACAATTCTGTCAGCACTATACTGAAAAGAAAAACATTGATGATATAAGTGATTCCCAAGGCACCTTTAGTACCAGAGTCTGAGTCACCTCAAAGTTCAAAGGGCACATGGGTCTCTGAGCAGTATTATGATCACTCCTGTTATGTCTAAATTGCTTCTTTATTTTCTTTTTTCATACTAGAGACTGTACCCAAGGACGCATACCACTGAGCCACATATCTTAGTGTGAGATATGGTCTAAGTTGCCTAGGCCGTCCTCCAACTTGCAATCCTCCTGCCTCAGTCTCTGGAATAACTGGAATTACAGTGGTGTACCCTCATGCCCAGCCCAAACTCTCTAGAGAGCTGGCTGGTACAATTCATGACCCAGTTATGGAACTGGTCTAGGAGTACATCAACAAATGAATGGATAAAGAATATGTGGTGCACAATGTATACAGAAAGGAGTTTTAGACATCCATAAAGAACAAAATTGTGTCATTTACAGGAAAAAGGATGGATCTGAAAAGCATCATATTAAATAAAATAAAACAGGCTCAGAAAGTCAAGGGTCATATGTTTTCTCTCATATGTAGAAACTAGGGAGAAAAAAATTTAAAAAGGAATCTTGTGAAAATAGAAGGGATCTCATGAAAATAGAGGGATATCATAATAGTAGAATAGAGAAAGGGTTCATGGGAGGGAGGAAGGGAGGGCAAGGGGAAGGTCTGGGGAGTGAAATTAATCAATTTATGTGCAGATACAAATAGAACACAGTGAGTCCCATCATTCTGTATAATTATTATGCCTCAATTAAAACCTGAGAAGAAGGAGAAGAGAGTCACCTGGGATCCAGCAGCATCCAGTGATATCATGAGCTGTGGTTCTTCAACACCTAGTCTTCACCTTCAAAGTCAACTAAGACACCCCTGATCCAGTGTGGAGTTTTACATAGAGGGTGAGTGGCTGGTGGTCTTACTGATGGTTTGAGTTATCAGGTTCCAAAATAAAGGAAGCTGGGCAGGAAGGTAAATATTAGTGTTGGGAGACTACTCTGCAGACCATTGATTCTTTCTTTCTTCCAAGAGGAACAGAAAGGCATTTCCACCTATGTGTGTCTCCCCAAGGTTCAGGTTTCTTAAGATAAACAAAAACCAGAAAGAAGAGTGTCTGGGTTTGGCCTTGAAGGAGAGGGACTGCTCCATGCAATGGTGTTTACAGAGTGGTTCCAGCACTTTTCATCTGTGACTGGTAGGGAGCTTCAAATGAAGCCACATCCTTTTCTATCCTGCTTGTATATGTCTCTTTGTAGTAAAGGGCCCTGTCCGCTCTCACACCATTGCTCTTTCCTGGAAATGATGACAACTATAGCTGCCACTTTCTGTCCATTTTCTAGGTGTCTGTGGGTAGTACAAGCAACATCTTGCCAAAGCACGTGAGTTAGACCCAAACTGCATGTTCCACACCATGCATCTGGGACCCGTTAGCGACAGCATGATGTGAACCAACATTAGGGAAATACGCCAGTGTGTTTCAAAGCATTGATAATGCTTGAAGTGTTATCCCTTGGAAAACGTGAGTCAAGCATGGGAACAGTCTTGGGGGTGGCACACAGGAAAGAGCTTCACCCATTCCTATACCATGCCCATGCACCCACAGACACACACCCTTGTTTTATGACCAAATCTCTTTCTTTATTCTTGCATTGACTCCAGAAGGTTACATTCTGTGCCAGTTCTTTGGGGAAATGGCCAAACTAAAACTAAGAGTTAAAAAACCAAAAGCAGCAGGAATGAAGGAAAGAGACAACTGCTAAAATCCCAACTTTGCCTCCTACTAGTTGTGTGACACCAGGCACGCAGTGTCCCTCCTGCACCTCTGTTTCTTCATGGGAAAACAGCGCTAAGAACAATTCAATGAGACGCTGTGTACAATCTCGCTGGTAATGGATAAGAACTTAATAAAGCATTTAAAATACTATATTCTTACAATGCAGTTTGCTTCAGCTCTCTTTGTAAAGCTTGAACACATAATTACTTGTCCAAACACAAAAACAAAATAATGCATTTTCTAAATACAATTTGAAGCCCTCAACTGAACTTTTTATAAATGCTGCAAATCAGCAGTACACCCTCACTGTTGTTCACTTCCAGCTCATAAAAGAAGTGTCTAAAAATGAGATAGGTGCTCAGGGTCCCAAGAATAGGAGCTTGTCTTCTTCCCAGACAAGCACCTGGCCTGTCTCTTTGTGTTCTTCTCTGGTCTCTCCTGAACACTTGACAGAGAGGCTTGATGAAGGGCGGTCCATGGTAGATTCTATAAATCCGTTTTCTGTAACAGGACTGATCTTAGATGCCCAGTTTTACACTGGGCTTTCTGTGGCAGCCCCGCCAACCCTATCACCGCAGCCTTCCTGCCTGGCAACTACAGACAGAATATTCCCAATACTTAAAGCCCACTATGGCTCCGCTCTTTCACCATAAGGTCTACTCTGTCTGATTGCTTTGGAAACAAGTACTGAGGGTTTGCTTGGCTAGCTGGGGAGGGATTTTAACAATTATTTTAAAAAAAAAAAAAAAAAGGAAAGTTGTCAACAACGACCATAGGATCCTGTGGGATTCCTAAGGGAAGCTAATTGGAAAACCATTTGCCCCCTTTACAGACCCCCCCACCCCCATCCTTATCCGAGAGCAGCCACCCTATCTGTAAATGGCGACCATGGAAAATGTACCCTGGCGACTTGGTGTGAAAGATAGGCAAGGCTCCTAAAAAATCTTCTCGGGGGCTTATCACCTTCTTCTGGCTCCACAGCGGGCTCGGGCTCTGGGGCTGGAGGAAACTGCCTGTCTGTGAGCCTAGACAGGGTCTCATCAACGACTGATAAGGCCCTCTGTGAACTAGCAGGCTCTGTGGGGCTCACTCGCCTCCCAGATGCCAGAGACATTTGTAGGAAAACACACACAGGGCCCCACAACCTCCACGAAGGAGACCAGAGACCGGGCAGCCCAGTGTTAGCCAGGATGCTGGGCGGCCCTGATGCACCTGGGAAGCGAGAAGTAATTGGAGGTCACTCCTCAGACAAGGGCACAAATGCAGATCAGCTGGGTCCCCCAGTTACTGGCAATACTGGTTTGCCAAATAAATGAATCACAAAATAAACTCCAATCTAGAAATAACCAAAAATCTCCTGTCATTAGAGTTTCTGCAGATGACAATGGATATTGAAAAGCTGCCCTGTCATATTGCAAGATCTTGAGGTTTCTTCTGAGTTGACCACTTAGTTCAACAAAAGGCAAAGCACTAAGAAAAAAGAAATCAGATTTCATATCTCCATTCTGCCCTCTAACTACAGGTAACATTAGATAAGTCAGTTTCCCCAGGAAAATGCAAATCAAACCATTTGCCCAGACTGGCTCTTATTAAGTAAAGGAGATCTGTAAATCAATAGTTGAACACTATATAAATAAAGCATTATTCTGTTAAAAATATGTAATATTCAGACTATTCAGTGGCAAATATGCTTATACCCTTACATTCTTTGAAAATCACTAATTCCTAGTTAGCATGGTGAATTCCACTGGATAAATGGGAACTGAGCCCCTGTGTACTATGGAAGACATAAGAAAAGACACGGCCTGCCCACAAAGAACTGTCACATGAGGCAGAGACATGAGTAAGTTACAAACATGCAAGCTTGGAGAAACCTGGCAGGAAGATTACTAAAAAAGCCTTAAGGAGAAGGATGATCCGAGCAGATCCGAGTAACAGGATGGCTTTGAGCAGGCTGTCATGAGCAAAAACACAGGACAGGCAGGGCAGGTTGAGGAAGCAGGAACTCATGTGGTGGACTGGCACTGAAAGGTGTGAAGAAGCTAATAGGAGTGGGGAGGAAGAGGCTAGACAGGGGGCTTGAGTCTTGGGCTGACCAGCAGGGTTTTATTGTGTAGCAGTGGACAGAATGAGACTTAGGAAGGATTGGAGGTGGGAAGAACCAGCCATGGGGAGCTGGATGGAAAGTGGCACTGGGAGTGGACAGAAGGGGGGTGCTCAAAAGAGTGTTCAATCTCTAACCCAAGTGTGCACCACTCTTCTCTCTCGCAGCATAAATAGGAGGTTACCCTACTTAATGTGCATTCTTCACATGTGAAGTTCCTCAACCTCAGCTTCACTCCTAGGCTTCTTAACTAACTGAGGTGAAATTGATTTTCTCTTCCAATTCTAAATCCACATGTCATCCTGAGAGTGAAAGGGGAAATGTTTTAAAGAATATAAAAGGTAGAGAAAATGAAACAGGACAACAGCCAACTTTTATGAAGTTTATTATTACAAAAGTAAGCAAGTTCACCATACAAAATTTAGAAATAAGGGGCTAGAAGAGTGGGTCAGTGGTTGGAGTGCTTGTCTGGCATGCACAGGGACCTGGGTTCAAACTCCAGCACTGCATACATGACTGGGTGTCAGAGAAATAGAAACCAGATGAATAAATAAAATTGATTCTCTCTATCTCTCCCTCTCTCTTTGGAGAAAAAAAATCTAAAAATAAATTTAGAAATCTGAATGAAGTAGAAGTGAAAATCAAATCACATGTCCAAGGACAACTACCACTGTAGTTGTACTTAGTACTTTGAAATGCCATTTTTATCAAATAATTTTTATATATCTGATCTTTACCTTGGTACTTAATCCCAGTGATTGTCCTGTCTGTATTGTTTTACTTTTTTTAATTCTACAGTATGTCTTAAAATCAGGTAAGGCAAGGCCTCCCTTGCTGTTCTTCCTAAGTGTTCATTATTCTCCATTTTTTAGTCTTCCCGATGAACTTTAAAATAATTTTGATAGGATTTCAAAACATGATGTTATTGAAATTTGTTGGAATTGTATCACATTTACAAATCAAAGAATTGACATCTCTAGAATACTGAGTTTTCATGTAAGAATGTGGCTTATATTTCCATTGATCCAAATTAATACAAATTTGCTTTTATGTTCCTTAATAAAGTTTTGAAGTTTATCACATATAAGCACTGCATAATTCTTATTCATATTACTCCTAAGCATTTTATGTTTTGAGTTGCCAAATGATATTTTCCCCAATATATTTTTTAAGAGACAGGGAGAGAGAGAGAGAGCGAGGGGATCAGTTTTATTTATTTTTTCATCTGTACTTTGTTTCTCCGACACTTAGTTGTGCATGTGATCCTGCAGTTTGAACTCGGGTCCTCATGCATGCCAGGCAATTGCTCTAATGCTGAGTCACCGCTCCAGGCCACCAAGTGTATTTTCTAATTCATTATTGGTAGTTTATAGGAAAATAAATGGCTTGTTTCCCTGATACCTGCTAATTCTGTTATTAACCCCAACAGTTTTCAATAGGTCCCTTTGTATTTCCTGAATATGGGATTTATACTGTGCCAAGTTGGTTAAGCTGGAGCTGTGTTTTCCAAAATCCTCGGTGTTCTCCTTGTTAGAATTAGCCCAAAGAAGAATACGGACAATATTTGGAAGTGAAAGTGGGGCAGTAGCCCTTATTCTCTGAAGGTCATGGTGAGGATCTGTCTGTGAGGCAGAGGCAGGATAACCCCCAGCACCCACAGATGTTTAGTGGAAATGCTGAGCAGGAGTGCTAGCACTCACCTGCCCTTCATCTGCCTAGGAGCCTGGGCTTTGCTTGATGGCTGGAAGTGCTCAGCCTCTAAGGTGGATTGGTTGGTGATTCTTTTATCCTTCAACTTCTTTCTTGAACTTTCACTTCCTTAATTCTTTCCACAATTATGTTAGGTCTAACTAACTCAGTGATTCTGCTCATCTGATGGAATCCTGCCTGATAGACCACAGTCATGGAATTTAGCTCTACCGGAGATCTTATAGTAGGGTTGCCAGACAAACTACAGGACAGCCTGTTAAAATGAACTTTGAGAAATAACAAATAAATCTTTAACATAAGTATGTCCCAAATGCTGAATGGGATATGCTTACACTAAACACTTATTTGTTGCCATTCATGGATCCTTATCGAATGGCAAAATACCCAAGTTACCTGATGTACATGTTCTCAGCTGAGATAAATTAGTATCCTTTCTGAGGTCTATTCAGAGATATGTTTTCACATTTTGTGCTTTTTGTTGATGGTTTTGCCATTTAAAATGTACCCCCCACACCCAAGTATGGTGCTGAAATATTGCCTAGTATTTCTAAGCATATGAAGCCGACAACATGCCCAGTGAAGAAATTATATGGAAATAAGCTTTGTGCAAGTATGAATTATAGTGCTGTTGGCTGTGTATTCAACGTTAATGAATCAACCAAGTATATAAAATAAGGTGTCTTTAAACAAAGTGAGGTTGTATTGATCCATTAAATGTTGCGATCAGGCTGGAGCAGTGGCTCAGTGGTTATGGTGCTTGCCCAACATGCATGAGTACACAAGTTCAAACCCCAGCACTACGTACACAATGAAGTCTCAGAGCAACGAAGACCACATAAAAAACTAAAAAATTGTTTCTCTCTCTCTCTTAAAAAAAAAAATATATTGTGACCAGAGGCTTTCTAGAACCTAACCGTATCTTCTCCTAGGAGCACTGGTTCAGTATTATTGTGACAACTTTACAGATCTCAGCTATGACAAATAAAAAGAAGGCAGTAAATAACACTACAAAGACCTTAAGACCAGACATTAAAAGTGTTATCATCAAAGGTGTCTTCATCCTACTACCATGGGGAACTTCTGGGAGACTGTCTTCGCTTCACTTTTCAACCTCCAGCTACTTCCTGGCCCATCTCTCTCCACTCTGTCATTCTACCCCACTTCCCCAATAATAGAACCTGCTATCCTTCTTCTGAGATTGCTCTGGAAACCCAAGCCTGAGCATGTTTGCTCCTCTCTGCCTCACTCAGGCCATCGCTAAGGGTCTTCCTTTGCCAAGATGTCCCTGCTAAGACATAACGAAAAACAAAGGAGGGTTTTCCCCTGACAAATTCTCCTACCAGACATGAAATCAACTTTTTTTCCTCCAGATAAATGCATGCAGCTGTGCATTTTCTAATGCTTATTGGATGAGCCAATTGATAGTACCGTGGGCACAATCGCACTTAGATTTCGCTTGGAAATAAACTCGTAAGAAAGCTTTGTACTTTGTCCAGTGATGGTGGTAAGAGCCAGACTCCTACTACTTTTCACATCACCACCTATTTTTAAAAGGGACAGCGCAAAACCGTGGAGGTCATTTAGGCAAGTCTCAACTCCAATTCTTCCCTGAGCAAACAGGGTGGCAGAGAGCTGATTGATAATTTTGTTTTGTTTTGATTTTCTGAACTGGTCTTGTCACCTAAGAAAAAGTTGACAGTGCCCCCCCCACACACGGCCCCTTTATGTCATCACCAAATCACTCCTGCCTCCATTAGGAAAACTTAAGCGGGACTCCAATCTGTGGTACAGACATGACCTCACAGGGCTCAGATATAGGGCCGCATTTTATGTTCAATGATTTTTTTTTCCTTTCTTGTCTTGCCACATGAGAAATCTGCTTTTAGAATGCATGGGACAAAACAGTCTGCAGCTTCTTATTAGTGTTACTTTTAAGAGACCTGAAAAAACATGATTACGGCCATTGTTCAAACAAAGAAAAACACCGAATCTCAAAACAGTAAATGCACTGTTCAGACCTTGTCTACTGCTTTTTAAAAAATGTCCATGGAGTGAATAAAATAGATCAGTAATAGGACTGCCAAAAATGTTTCAGTGAAAAATGCATAACCGTGTACATACAGTCTATGTCTTTCTAGTTTTGTTTGTTGTTGTTGTTGTTTTATTAGAATTTCCCTGCCTTTAGTTCTGTAGCCAAAGCAATTGCCCCAGCTAAGCTTACTCAACTAGGAAGGTCTGGGATTGGTTTAGATCAATATGTAAAGCAGGATTATTATGATTATTATAGATGATAAATCAGAGACTTAGGAGTTTTTCCTACATTTGCAGTAATCTTCCTTGGGAGGAAAACACACATTTTTCCATGACTTGTTTATCAGTTTTTATTTTGAAAATAAATTCTTTGACATTTAAGAAATGCAAAAAAAAAAATTCCTATGGAAAGAACCACAGACTAGAAATAGATTGTGCTGGACATGGAAGTCAGCAAGACGCTGTGAAAGATAGTGTAATAGAATACATAAGGGTTTGCTAATTGCACTGAGAATTTATCAGAGAGAGGAGGTGATAACTCTGAAGTGATTTGGGGAAGAATATTGTGTCAACATTAGAATAAAATGAAAATATGAGTCAACAAAATGATTTTGGAGATCAGCTGTTGTGAATATTCTGAAGTAAATGCTGTTTTGGCAATAGCTGCAATTATTTTACTTTAATAAATATTTATAAATTATTTTAAATGTCCTTTATCAACTGTCTGAAGTGAGTGTACAGTGTATTTAATTTTGGCATATTTATGTATAGAGAGTGTAGGAGGAGGTACATATGATAAGAAAAACCAGCAATGTGTCTTCATTCAAAACAAGTGCCTTAGATTTTGGCTGGATTTTACAATAAATCCTTATTTTTAAAAAATATACTAGAGGGGCTGGAGAGGTGTCTGGGCGGTTACGGCGCTTGCCTGGCATGCACAAGTACACGGGTTCAAACCCCAGCACCCACATACACAACTATGTGTTGGAGCAATGAAAGCCATGTGAAAAACTCAATAAAAATTGATTCTCTTTCTCTCTCTCTCTCTCTCTCTATCCTTCTGTCTTAAAAAAAAGAATAAAAAAAGAAAAAATAAAAATATACTAGAAACAAAGTTCTGGTTCCAAATGGTGTTGGCTGTGGATATGTGTTTAATAATTTCTAACTTCCCAATAAATTAAATGGGCATACACAAAAAAGAGATGAAAAGTAAAATTATACTGTATTTTATACTACTGCTGACTCATAGACTCCAGTCTGCACCACTCAGAGAATTGGACATCAGTTTTGCCTTCAAAGACTGGATACAGCTGGGCTACTGTTCCTGTCTACCTGAAAACCTCTGTGATATTTATAACATCTTCCTACAGTCAAAGAGCTAATGACAAATATCAGTTGGGCAGAAAGTACAGATAGGAAATTTTCATTTGAGCAATATACATGGGATTGCTAGCCACCATGAGAAATGGTTCCAGCTGTGTGCAGACATAGAAAGAAGTTGAGAGCCTTGGGAATTGTGCTTGTTTATGGTTTCCATTAGTCAGAGCACTGGACAGGTGGACATCAGACCTTAGAGGAGATGTCATTTTAATAGAAAAGAGCCACATTAGTTGAAAGCCTGGGAATTAGATCGTAAACTTCACATCAATTAACCTTCAGGTATAGATCTTAAAAGGGAATTAAATCTTTACATAAGTAGGGTAAAAGCAAGGCCAAGGTAATGCACATGCCTAATGCCTACCATTCCTTCATTCATTCATTCAACAAATACCCACTGAATTACTATATACTAAGCTCCATTCTAGGCAATACCAAGTAAAGAAAAGAAAAATCTTTAAATGAGATAATACTTGGAGAAGTGTAATTGGAAGCAATAGTACACATTCGATAAATGTCAGGTGTTATTAATGATGTTGGCTTAAGTGAATGCAGTTCAGTTTCCAAAATTCAGAGTAGATCATATTCTTGGTGATCACTCAACATTGATGGAGACAGGTACTCTGGTGCAAGGATATTAAGTTTGCACTACGAGGGACTCACAGACTAGAAGAGGAGTTGACCAGCAAAAAAATAGGAGCCAGGTGGTTTCTAAGTTTTCTACCAGGGATATGTTCTGCAGATGAAAATTACCCAGAGAAGGAATGGGCTGTTCAGCCAATAAGGAGTCACAGGAGGAATTTCTCATGATGAATACAGAGCTTGTCTACTAGTGTAATAATAGCGGAATACATGGTTAAATGTAGTTGTCAAATTAATTATGTAATAATTTATTCCATTCAAAGAGCAAAGAGGTAGGAATTAATTTGAGACCACATGGTCAAGGAAGCCTTTACCAAAACACACAAAGCACATTACCTTCCACACTTTGGAATTTTATGATGCACTAACCCTTCAAATAAAATGGAGGCATCTACATGAGATTGACCGTTTTAAATTAGGGTTTATAGGTAAATATTCAAAAGAAAAAACAACTATAACTTAACTTCCATTGCTATTAGTAAACAGAAAGTACATTTTCACCCTCAACATGTAATTTTAAAGTAAAAGGTAGTCTTTAACATTTTTCATGAGGTTGAGGAGAACCTCTTGGGGGGCCTTACCTGGGAGGGCTGGTCAGTGGTGTTATAAGAAAGGCAAAGTTGGGAGGTGGAGCTCTGGGGTCCAGCTCTGGCTCTTCACCTGGCACCTGTGTGACCTTGGACATGACACTGAACTGTCTCTCAGTTTTGGCACATTTTTCTTTCCCCACATCTGCTTCTTAAAACTGTGGGGGAAGATTGGAAGTGATTATGTAAGAGACATTGTTTGGTCAACGGCACGTTTAATGTGATGGATTAAGAAGAGGTAGAATCTTGAGTCCGAATAGGTAGCTCAGCTTTGGAGAGCCAAAGTGCTCAACCTGAACTTCTGGCAACTGAGGGCTTGTTAGGCCTGAGAGCAGAAGCTCCAGGAGGAGGAGGAGGAAGCCACAAACACAACTGGTAATCTTTGATGGAGCAGAATGCCAGGGAAAGGCTTTGAACTTTATCCTAAAAATAATGGGAACCATCTAAATGATGGCAAGATTGAGGGAAGGAAAATGTCAAAAGGAGAGTTTTCACGTCAATATAATGTCTTTTTAAATGAGTAAAGGGACATTGGATTTTTTTTATGATGATTACTTAGGACTTGGTTCACAAAATCTCACAGTTGACTGAACACTCCCCTTTGACCTCTCCCTCCTCAGGGACCAACTCAGGTTTAATTGAAGCTTTTGTCTCTATCTCTGCCTTTGACAGCTGGGAGATTAGCAAGGGTTGGCTAATTAGTATTTAACTGTTCACTAATGTTCCCGTGGGTTTGTCGATCACAATCTAGTTTTAAATGGATTCAAAGTTTTCAGAATCTGGGAGGAAAAAAAATGATGCTGTGTCAGAGCTTATTCGATTTCTTGGAAGGACTTAAACAAGAATCAAATCTACATCTATGGTCTTTTCAGTCACATTCCACCACAAAACAACATTCTGAATTGGAAATAAGCCACAGGCCTCTTTAGATGCAGAGGCTATAGAAGAAGAGTTAAGAGTGGATGGAAGGGTCTCCGTGGAAACCTGAGCTCTTAAGGGTCTCTGTTTAAAGTAACCCACCAGCATCACATTCCTCCTACATGTCCTGAGTGGCTTAGGGGACATACAAGGAGATAAGCCTTAAAGTGGTATAGTTAGTCCCTCACGTTTACAAAATGTGTTATTCAACTTGATTGCCTACTTTCATTCATTTAGGTAATCTGTCATTCAAAAAATAAATGAACATTTATTTATTCATCTTGCCAGGCAGTGAACCAATGCTTAGAATAGAGATGGGAAGATTTTGCCCCTAAAGAAGACAACATTTCAGAGAGGAGGAAGACATGCAAACAATTATCATGCTATCTGCAATGCAACATCTTTATACGCAGCAGCAGGAGTACAGAAGAAAAACTTGTCCTGGGACAGCTGTTCAGGAGTCTTCAAAGAAGAGGTAGCACTTTTCATCTGCACCCTGAAGGCTGAGTAGGAGTTCCATAGGAAAAGTAAGAGGCTGAGAATTCTAGGGAAAAGGAGTAGTCTTTTCAAAGCCATAAAACAAAATGTAAGTCTTGAGTTATGCAGTAGGGAGATTATGGATATTTTACAGGTCATGATTGGGAATTTTGATTTTTACCCTATTAGAGCAATATGTGTTAAAGTTGAGACATCCCATCTAGTTAAGTGATCTTAAGTTAATTACCTAAATTTTCTGAAACTTAGGGTCCTCACCTGAAATTGGGTCAAAGGTTGAAGCACCTCACATAGAGGAGGTGGTAGAATTCTATTGCCTATCAAAGTAGCTTACATGAAATAGATGTTTATTTCTCTCCCACATAAGCAAGTCCAGAGGCAGTGAATCTGGAGCTGATGTGGCTAATATAGCTTCACGGACCCAGTCTCTACTTTTCTATACCAAAATGGATTCTATTTTCAGGATCTCCTCACATCCAAGGTAGTTACTGTAGCTCCACTTGTGCTTTGAAGAGCAAGAAGGAAGAGATGACTTCATCAGACCAGCTTCCATGTCACCGTATTTTGCCTGGCATATGGAGTCTTTCAGAGGGATACATTGACATACCGAAAGAAATCAGGGTTTCCTACTAAGAAAGAAGGAGAAAGTGAACATTGGGTGACCACTTAAAGTCATTGTCACAGTGTTCGACAAATATTGGTTTTATTTCATCTTTGAGAAGACAATACAGTCTTAAAAAAAAAGATGATTTTTGAAGCCCAAACACACTTGAGTTCACATCCCAGATCTGTCTGTCACTTTCTGTATAAAACTCAACAAGTCACTTCAATGTCTCAGAGCCTCAGGTTTACCAACTATAAAGTGAAGGGAATCATGCTTATCTCCTAAGATCTAGAACAGAAAGGAACACTGTACATAAAAGTTCTCACCACCCTCTTCCAACTGCCAGAAGCACAGGGCATCAGGCAAAAGTTCAACTTGCCAGTGAGAGGTTGCCTTTGACAGAGAGACACCAGAGTCAGGCTCTTACTAGTGAGCCAAAACCAAAATCAGAGGAAGAATCTGAATTAAACATCTGAAGGGAACAAGCAGAGAAGGAGGGTCAAGGTGTAAGGAACAGTCTGCAAACAAGAACAAAGCAAGAAGGTGCTGGAGACATGATCAAGAGAGAAGGAGGATGCAACATGCCCCAGGATGAGGGAGTTCTGATTTTGAAATGCTCAGAAGGAGTCAAGTCTGGATCCTGTGTGAATGGACCTGATGTTAAACAAAATTCTTTTTTTAATCAATTTATTTTTTATTTTTCCATCTGACCTTCATTTCTCTGATACTTAGCTTTTTGTATGTGGTACTGCGATTTGAATCTGGGTCCTTGTACATGCCAGGCAAGTGCTCCCACCGCTGAGCCACATTCCAGCCCCTTAAATAAAATTCTTAAGTATCTGAATTGTCCAGCAAAAGGTCCCTGGAAGAGGGCTGAGTGACACAAACACAAAAGCATCTATTAGCAGTACCTAGAGGCTGGTGATTCAAAGAAGTCTGCAAACAGCATGGAAAATAATCAGCTTATTTCAGGAACATTTTACTCCTACTATTTCACTGCAAGGAACACAAGTGTGCACATGTACACACACACACACACACACACACACACACACACACACATACACAGAGATACCCAGTAATTGAAATAAAAGGGAAATTTATGAAAGGATACAACTAACTAGTAATCTCATGGGCACAAAAAACTAGAACAGATTTTCATAGGTCTTTTGGGGACTCCTGAGGCCTGGATGGGACTGAGGCTGCTGCTCTTTCCTCATTTCTGCTTCTCTCTGTCCATCTGTTTCATCTCCTGCCACTCTCAGCACACTGACCTTTTCTACTTACTCCTGACTTGTGAGCTCTTTCTTAACCTCAAGTTCATTGAGCATTCCATTTCCATGGTAATAACTCAGGCACCAGGGCTGTTACCATCACCACCACAGTGATTGCAGCCACCGTCATGACTGTATTCATCACTCAACCTCCCACTCCAAGATCACCACTGCAGCAACCTTTATAACCATCACCACTCCATCATTACTGCCACCACAACTACTCTCACAACACTGTCCTTACCACAATCACCCATCATTTTTACCATTCCACCATCATTAGTACCACTACCACCACTCTCTCCATCTCTAAATCCATCCATATCCTCACCACCATCACCACTACCACCATCATCACCTTCTCTTATCACCATCACTACCATTACCATTATCACAACCATCTCTACCACACCACCTCCTCACCACCAACATCACCATCACTGCCTCTATCATCGCCATCACCAGCTCCCTCCATAATTACCACTATCACTATCACAAGCATCACCAATACCTCTATCACTACCTCCGTCAATGTCAATCACTTCTACCAGTACCACCACCACCACAGTCACCTTTGCTATGTCACCCCTCCTCCATCATAATTATCACCACTCTTTCCATTACTGCCATTACTGCAGAATTACTGTCACCAGCTACCTCCATAACTCCCATCACTATCACCACTACTACAATCACCACTACAGCCATCAATATCAACCACCTCTATCACTATTACCACCACCACCACCACTAAAATCATTGCCAGTATTCACCCTACTCTTTCTATAATTATCACATTTCACTGTTCATACCACCATCACCATCACTTTTCTGCTACTATCTCTGTCATCACCATCACCATCACTATCTCTACTCTCATCAGTACCATGATACACTATTGCTGTTTCTACTATAAAAATCTAGACTAGGGGCTGGAGCGGTGGCTTGGTGGTTACGGCGCTTGCCTGGCCTGCACAAGTACATGGGTTCAAACCCCAGCACCTATGTACACAATCAAGTGTCAGAGCAACAAAAGCCATGTGAAAAACTCAATAAATATTCTCTCTCTCTCTCCTCTCTCACTATCCTTATCTCTTTAAAAAAATGTAGACTGAAGGAATGGAGTGGTGGCTCAGCGGTTACGGTGTCATGCCTGGCATGTGTGAGTATGTGAATTCAAACCCCAGCATCACATACACAACAGAGTCTCAGAGCAATGAAAGCCACATGAAAAACTAAATTAAAAAGCAATTCTTTCTCTTTCTCTCTCTCTCTCTCTCTGTCTCACTGTCCCTCTCTCTTTAAGAAACAGCATTTCTACTGTAAACTAATCTTGAAGACAGAAGAGGTGGAAGTAGGATAGGTGCCTATGAATTTTCCAACTTCATTAATACCAATCCTTCATATCAAGTCACTAAGTACTAAAGACACTTTTTTCTAATTTCTAATCTTTAATTTTCCATTCCAATTCCCATCATCCATCATTTCAAAAATGTGTGGTTAAGGCTACTTCCTAACTGACCCTCTGCCTCCAATCGTCTCCTAAAGCATTTTTCATGTCCTACCAAATGAATCCTTCTTAAATATTAATTTCATTACTTTTTTGCTCTACTCAAAATACCTAAGCCAAACACCACCCCTAACTCCCTCGAAATAAATGTCCTAGATCTAGATTCCTTTTCCTGCTTCATTTCATGTAGCTATCCTCCTGGAATTTTGGGATCCTACCAAGCTGTTGTGCTTGTTATTCTTTCAAACCTTGCATGATCACACCTGCCTCAACACTATGGCTCAAACACATACTCTATCTGCTCTGTATTCTACAGTTGTCTTTGTCTACACTAATTTCTCTTTTCCAGGCTGGACTTACTTAAATCAAACATTGTCCATGGGAATGAAAAACTTCCTCTTAAGCATATTAATTAAGGGTCTTGGTTTCAAGATGATAGACTAAGTCCCCATGTTGGAATCACCACCTCCTGATCCAGCAAAGTGATCATAAAGTAATGAAGACATAAATTTGTAACAGTGAAGAGAATAGGAGGGTACTCATCAACAGACAAGAAGTTCTAAATTTCCAGAAGATAGAGAGTAAATTCAGAAGCATAAGTGGTTTAAAGCAGAGCATCTCCACTCTTGCACAAGGCTTAAGTGGACAGGAACTTATCCCTAGCCAAATCATGGGGCATTTTTCAAAAAGAAGAAGAAGAGGAAGAGGAGGAAGAGGAGGAGGAGGAGGAGGAAGAAGGGAATGAGGAGGAGAGAAAAAAGTTCCAGGATACCCAATATGAATTAATGCAGTTCACATAGATGTCCACACCAAAAAGTAAATGGCCCTTGTTCTGGCATTTGAGAGGCATTCCACCTTTACCCAGCTCCTCACCCACTCAGATCTCAAAGATTCAGGCTAGCTAGGGAGTCCATGTCCATGCACAGAGAATTCCTGATAGCTTCCTCATTCTACTCTCTTAAATATCGACAAACACTCCTAAATATCTGGATACCTACACTGTTCTCCTGCCCTTACCTACCCTCTGTAGAACTGTTCTTGCTAAAGTGTCCTTTGGCATGCAATGACATCATTGGTTCAGACTACAATGAGTTGAGAGTATCAGAAATGGGACACAGAAGCAAGGCATGGTGGTGCACACCTGTATCCTAACTACTCAGGAGTCTGAAGCAGGGGGACTACAAGTTACAGGCCACCCTTGGCAACTTAGCAAGACCCTCCCTGCCCCCATCAAAAAACAATGGCATGCAGAAGGTGATATGGGGTCAACTCCAAAGAGTGTTCATTAAATATTACTACATTCTAGCTTTGTGTTGCTTGTAAGGATGTTTTCATTTTTGGTTTTGCTTCTCAGGTTTTGGTATCAGGAACAACTGAAACTAATTTTTTTCTATTTTTCCTAATGCTGACATTGAATTGAGTAACTGATCTGGTTTCCATTCTGGTGTTGGTTACTAGAAAGCTTAGGGCTGAACTAGCATAGCATAGAGGATAAAGGTAAGGACTTCCAGAGCAGCACGATGGAGTGAGAATTGTGGTTCTACCGGCTGTGTGATTTGGAGTCAGTAATTTCCTTTTTGTACTCTTTCATCAGCCATAAATGTCAATGTTTATAGAACCAACCGCATAGGGTTCTTACGAGGACTAACTGGCTTCTTAAGGAGTTCAGAGCATGAGCTAGAGGTGCAGCTTAGTGGTAGAGCACTTACCCAGCATGTGCAAAGTCCTGGGTTTGATCCCCAGTACCACAAAAAATAGCAGGAGGGTAGGAGCTTAGAATAGTAACTGGTGCATGTTGAAGATTGCTTAAGTAAATAACCTCTTTAGTATGCATTTTTTTAAATCTCACTTTTAACTGAATTGTGTGTTTTTATTTTTATTACACTTTTTTCTTTCTCACCTATGTCATATTTTCATAGCTAACATACTGGTATAGACATGCAGTGTTTTCAAACCAGAATTCTTCCATCATTGGGTCTTTAAGTTGTCAATAATTCCTTCCTGTTATATATTTCATTGCAATTAGCATCTTTGCGCATCAAACCTCTATATTTGTGGTAGTTTTCCTGGGAATAGATTCTCAGAATTGGAACTACTGCATCAAAGAATATGAATACATTTAAGACTTTTTAATAATATTGCCAAAAGAGTGCAGCAATATATCATTCTTCTGTACGCAGTAAATAAAAGCATTGATTTCTTCATGGTCACACAAATGTCAACAATGATCTTTGAAAAACAACATCAGATGCTATTTTAAAGTGAGACTTTCTTCTAACGTGGTCAGTGTCAGTCCTCACTTTTGGAAATTTCAAAGATCTGAGGGGTTCAGAACTTTCTTTTTCTTTCCTAAGGAGATATTTGCAATGCAAAAATACATCCAAAGAGCTGGAAACTCAATGACTGTGTTATAAATTGGCTTTTAAAGTTTATCTTAATGTCATTTATGTGTGTTTTGTGTGCTATTTTCTGATAACTGTATAGTAGCATTTTCCCAGATTATTAAAAGCTTTTTGTTAAAAAAAAATCATTGACACTAATGGTATAATATTCCACAAGATGGATTTATCACGTTTTATTTATTTATCTTCATATTATTAGTGATGAAGTTTATCCTGTTTGGCTATCTCAAATGATGCTGCAGAGGACGCCTTTGTGAATAATGCTCTGCTATGACCTAGACACTTTCCTTAGGCTAGATTGTCGAAAGTAGAAGTACTAGGATAAAGTATGAATATTTTCAGACTCTTGACACATATTGTCAAGTTATGTGAATGTCATTTGAAAAGCATTTTTAGAATGATAAAATATGTGCTTTGAGGGGAGGGAAGGATGTGTTTCCATTTGTTCAAGTGGAGAACATCCTTACAAGGGCAGTTTTACAGTGGAGACTAATGAGGCCTGAGCTGAGGGCCTCACGCCTGCAGGCATCCTCTCTGGCTACATAGGTGGATTCCCAATAACAGGCTCACTTGATCACGTGTTGCTTGTTTAAATCTCTAACATGAGCTATCTTCACCCTATTCACAAGACTGATATCTCTTTCCACTCCATCTGGTTCACAATTCTGATCAGGCTGATAGTTTTGAAATATTCACAGGCATTCTTAGTACGTGTCTGAGAGGAAGTTGAATACCTAATTTTGTTTTCTTATAATTTTTATTGAAGAAACCCCTTAAAAGCTGTATAAGATTTGAGGCCCCACCATACTCACATTTGCCGCTGAATTCATATTCCCAGCCAAGTAGTGTTGGTTCTGAGAAAGCCAAGAGCTCTTCCCTAGGCCAGCTCTTGGAAAGGAGAACAAAAGGAAGCTTCTTGAACCCCTGTGTTGTTGACAGCTGGCTTCCCTGGACAGATGGAAGAGAAGACTGCCAGAGGCCGGACCTTTGAGAGGAAGAAAAGGCTCCACTAGGATCCTTGCTCTGGAATTCAGGAACTGGACCCAAGTTCCTTTCATCTGGGTGGTTGCACCTGTGACCCTTGGCACCATTCCACTGACCAGCCTGGAAGCAAGCTCACCACGGCACCATGCCAGGGGAGAGGTTCCATGGCATCCAAGCTGCCAAACAGAGATGACAGAGCTGTGCTGGGCATGGCTGGGATGCTCAGGACCTAGGACCTGATCTAATTAGGGCCTGACTAGGGAAAAGAAGAGAAAGCACAACTGGATCTTCACACGTAAGTCTAGCTCCCATCCAAAGTCTTACCTTTCCTTTTACTCTTAAAGGCCAAAGGAAAGGATAAAGACAGATTGAAGAAGCAAAAGAGAATGGTAGGCACATCTAGGGGCCCTTAGAAGTGAAGGGCAAGGAGAAGCAATTAAAGTTAACCTAAGGACAAGTACATGTCCTTGACCTTTTGGGACCAGCCTTGTCTTAATGTTTCTCTCCTGCTGTCTTGATTTGGAATTCTGAACCGATGGGACAAGTCTCTGTATTTCATAGTTCCATCTTTGCCTAACGGTAAAGATTGGATTGGATATGAATTTGAGAGCAAAGAACAGCAAGAAAAGATGGAGAAGGCGGGAAGTTTGGGGGAAACATCTGTCTTCACTGAGTACAGTGAGAAAGTCTCTGCTTCTTATGCTTTTCTTGGCTTTCTTCTTTTGTTCTTCCTTTCTTTCTTTTGTAGTACTGGGGATTGAACTCAAGGGTGCTTTACCACTGAACTACATCCCAGAACTTGTTTTTAATATTCTATTTTGAGACAGGATCTCACTAGGTTGCCGCAGTTAGCCTTGAACATGCAATCCTCCTGCCTTATCCTCCTGAGTCACTGGGATTACATGTGTGCACCACCGTGCCCCTCCCAACTTTCACTTCTAATTCTTGAATTTTGATTACAGGCAAACTTTTAATATACTTTGATATATTAAAGCAAAAACAAAGTTCAAGTCTTTTAAGTTAGTACTTTGTTTACACAATAAGTAAGAAATAAATAAGTCAAAGTTTTCCAGGGACCAATTTCAAAACCCCACTGGATACCAATTTCCCTGTCTCCTGTAATGTGCTCTTCCTAGCCCCCGCACTGGACTCCAACACTTCAATGCTACGTTGAAGGGAATACCCAACCCCAGACTGAAGGGTGGGCTAAATCTCTTTTAGTCCTTGGAATGTAATTACCATTAAGGTTGAAAAACGAGGGTGATGAGCAGTAGTGGCAGGTTTTTTTCAAGTTTATGTAAACAGTGGCTTCAGGGAGCTGGCTGGAACCTGGAATCAAAGCATCCTTGTCACATCAGTCCCTTTAAATCTCTAAGCAACTCCTTGAAGATCATCTGGCCCCTGTGAACACAGGCAGCTGATAAAAGGCCCCTCGAAGCTCACTTCTTATCTGTTCCCACAAGCAGGGACTGCCCCAGAGCTGCGTTGCAGGGAACCCAGCCACAGGACAGGACTGGCTTCTCAAGTATTCCCAGCAGGTGTACTGGACCCAAGAAGGTCATAGCTGTAGAACTTCTCCTTTGATCCCCTCTTGGGCCACATTTGTGATATCCAGTCAAATAAACTGCCAGGGCTGCTAAAAATTAGCAGGAGGGCTACAAGACACTTGTGGAGAGTCAGGAAAGAGGGGAAACGGGTCTAGTCCTCAGGAATATGATTTGAGCACAAAATAACAGCTGATCCTAAAAGATCTTCCCAGGTCTTGCCCACCAAGGGAACGCACCTAAGTGTTTTCTCGTTTAAACAGTAAATATTGAAGTGTGTCTGGTGTGCCCTGCAGGCCTTGTTGCTGGCTTAGCTCTCTGTCCTAATTAGAGTGTTGAACCATGAAAATACATATAAAAAGCAAGAACAGTTCCTCAGCCTCAAGACAGCAAGTAACAGTGACCACAAGCCATGTGGATAGTTCAACTGAGTGGTTTCAATCACTTTATTCAATTTCCCCTCCATGGGAGTGTATTTAAGACAAACACAACCAACGTAAACTGCCTAGCATACTGACAAGCCCATCGCACGTCAGCAGTGAGTACTGGTTCCTGTTTAACACCTGCCCTGAGTTGCTTTCGTGTGCATGGCTCCTCAATCACCTGGACTCACGTCATCACGGACGCAGCCTGGGGAAGATGCCAGGTCTCATCCAGCTCTGGAGGTAGGTGCTGCTCGATCAGTAACTGAAACTCCGCCTGTGGAAATTTCTAAAAATGAGAAAGCGTGCAAGTCAGAAGCAATGTCTTTCACTAGTATGGTGACGGTTACTCCCAATTAAAACAAAACTGTGGAAAGCTTGTGATGACACTAGCAAAGTGCAAACAGACAGCGTTAGGTTTGGCCACGAGTTGGAGATTATGACTCGATAGATTCTTTCTGCTTTCGTACGGTAATATACACTCCATGATCTTGAGGTATTAAAATTAGAATCCAATAGAGTCTCACTTGGGCCATCTTCTTATCTTCTTTAAGCAGTACACCAAAACCATACCAGTTATGAGAGTTGTAAGTACTCTTGAGCAAAGATGCCATCTAATTTAACTTGTCAAACTAATATTAAAGCAATGTCATAAAGAACAGTTTTGAACTGTTTTGTCTGTTCAAATCAAGCAAACATTGGCCCATTTGTTCATCCACTGATTTATTCACTTCATATGTTCCAGGAACTGGTTCTGCTCTCAAATACAGAGATAAATAAATAAGACTCAGTTGCTAATTCACTGTCTCCCAAAGCCACACATGGACAAGCAGTCATATACACACATAGGATCCCATAGTCAAAAAGGGAGAAGTTCATATGAAGGAGGAACCACACTACCAATCTGATGAATAGCTTAGGCAAGGTCTGTCCAGGAGTTTGGAGGTCACAGAAGAAGGGCTGTCAACCCATTCAGTCAAGGAGGGCTTTACAGAAGAGGTGACCTTTCAGCTGGCCCTTAGAATAGTAAATCTGATTGCATGTCTAACACCCACCCAGTTAGCCACCCAAGCAGGCAAAGACCTAAGGTCCAGGGAAGCCCACCTCTTACAGACATGAGAGTGTTGTGACAAAAAGAGAGAAAGAAAATGAGGGGAAAGGAAAGCAGAGAAATTTTACTGTCATTTAAAAAATATCTTCTAAAATGTGCTACTTCCTTGGAAATACATCAAAAAGAAAAGAAAATTGGATGGATAGATATATGATAAAGCAAATAACATAAGTGCATTATAGAATCTGAGTGAAGCTGTGGATGCTTGTTATATAATTCTTTCAACTTTTCTGTAATGTTTAAAATTTTCAATAATACAATGTTGGGGGAATCACCTTGCATAAAGTTTTCCTGAATGAGATATGTAATTTTAGATTTCATTTACCTTTCACTAGCTGTCCTTTTTCATTTTAAGAAGTCCATGGAAAATATTTTTAAAAGGCTTTTTTCTATTTTTCTTTTTCTGAAGGTCTTCTAGAGAGGGGATTGGAAGCTATTAAGGAAGATAAGGGTTAATTGATTGGTAGGGATCCAAGAAACCTAGGATAGAAATTGCACATGTAGACACTACATTGAGAAACTAAAAGATGATTGAAATGAAAATCCAGATGCTGGTCACAGTTTCCAATTGATTAGTCTTAAATGAACCTTAAATGTGAATTATAAATAGGTGAAGACTTACAGTTCAATAGGGTAGACTAAGCATACACCATTTACTTCCCTTCCCTTCTCAAATCTATTTGAAATGACACAAATCACGTAATGTGAAAATCAACTTACAACAACCTGGAAAGCAGGAAAGGACCACCAGTTGACCGTATATTATGGGGAACTTCTGAGAATTAGAAAACTAGTAAGATCATATTGATAGAGAAACAAACTACAAGATAAAATGGGACAGAGGGGCTTGGTTATTGCTGAGAAGACAGCTACTCTTCCTAAGAGTTCCAGAGTTGCTAAAGCTAGAAAATACAAATGCAGGGGCCTGGATAGACCCAGGCCATGGGAAAATTCAGTAGAGGATGGTCTATAGAGCAGCAGGATCTGCTGTCCCCAACCACATGGGCAATAGACTCACCCATGGTGTTTACCTCCAGGACAGGCCTGAAGAACATTTCCCAAGAAGGCAAGTCCCCCTGCACTCCTCCTGCAGGAGGTGTGGGGTGGGAGGTGAGTGTCTGAATTTTCAAAGAGAGAAAAGCAGAACAGAACTCCATGACATTTTAGTTTTGTGCATACAGGGATGAAGTCATGGAAGTGTTCTACTAGCCTGGTAAAGTCTTCCTTCCTTTGGCAAATTTATTAGACCCTAATTTGCTTCCTTCCTCCATTCTAGAGAGAAGCATGCCTATCAGCAGACCAAACTGAGCCATCACTCCCATTCAGGGAGGAAATTGAACATGGAAATAAATATGTACAAGGAAAAAAAAAAGAGAAATCAATGAATTTCTAACTATAAACAGTCAATTAAAGATCATCAGACATTTGAGAAACACCATGATGAACAAAAACAGCACCAAGATGAATTAATTAGAATAATTCTGAAGAATAAAAAAATAAAAAAGATGAAAATGGAAGAAAAGATTTCTATTTTCTAATTAGCATTCTCCACTAGAAAAAGAACAAGGTACTATTTTTTTAAGAGAAAGGGATAGTGAGAGAGAGAGAGAGAGACAGAAGCAATTTTTATTTAGTTTTTCATACAACTTCTGTTGCTCTGAGACTTCATTGTGTGTGTGGTGCTGCGGTTTGAACTCGTGTACTTGTGTACTCACACATGCTGCGCAAGTGCACCAAGCCACCACTCTAGCTCAACCACAAGGTACTATTATTAAAGTAGAAATTAAAGAAGAAGAAGCAATCGTTCGAAAGAAATGCTAAAGTTGCAGTAATAAAAAAACTCCAAAGGTCAAATTAGAGATCTGGTGTATAAAGAAAAGAAATTTCCCAGAAAATAGAACAATAAAAAAAGAAATGAGAAATGTACTTAGGGGTTATTTTTAGAAGGCTTACTTAATAGAAATTCACTTATGTATACACTTAATAGAAAAAGAAGAAAAACGGATTGAAGAAGTGCAGCACACAGACAAGAAACAATAGAGGATAATTTAATTGAGACAGCAAACACTTGAGACTACTGACCCCTGAGCAAAAATAATGAATAAAGATATCATACAGACATATTCTAAAGAAATTTCTAACTTACCTTGAAAATAAAAGCATAAAGTATTTACAAAAAACCTTGAATTTGACCAGTGCTCAACATTAGTCTGCAATGCAGAAAGCCAGAAGACAGTGGAATTATTAACGTGTAACATAAAATGAGTGCTATTTTGTCAAGGACTCAGAAAATTGATCATACATGTGTTCTTTCTGAAATGAATTATGCAAAGGATTCTCTAGGAAAACAAAAAGCAACATAAACAAAGAGAAAGAGTTGAAATAAAAGGCGTGGTGGTAAGCAAAGATAATAGCAAAAGAATAATTATGGCTAAAGGATGGTGATGTGATTGTGATCCTCATGCAGTTGCTAGTGAGCATGGAGGCAAAATGTTAAACAGACAGTGATGTCTTGAACTAAAATTAGATATGACTTCCACTCCTCATAAAATTCATAGGGGCAGAGAAAATAAAGTAAGCTTATTACTCTATACTTAGTGTATTCACACTTGTAGAGAAAACCGGATGTCTACTTAGCAATGCATTAAAAACTCTGAAAGTAAGATATTAATTAATGATTATCCCAGGGGTATAGATGAACTTTTATCTTTATTATTTAGACTTCTGTATTAATGGAAATTTTAAACAAGTTTGTGCTGCTTTTAAAATTTAAGAAAGTAGTAAATACAATTTAAAAGATGTTCATAAAATTTTAATAGTCACTATAATAATAAAAATACTGCTCATCAAAAAAAAGATTTACATATGGCAAATGAATATATGGAAAGATGGCCCACATCATTTATCATCAGAGAATGCAACTTAAAATAACATGAGATACCCCTACACACTTACCGGAATGAACAAAATCCAAAACACTGATAACATCCACTACCAGCCAGGATGTAGAACAGGCACTCCCATTCATTGCAGGTGGGAGTGGAAAATGGTACTACTACTTTCACAAATGGCTTAACAACGTTTTACAAAGTGATACCTCTTACTTTATGATACTGTGATCTAGTTCCTTGGTATTTACCCTAATGAGTTGAAAACTTATATTCACACAAAACCTTACCCATGGATGTTTATAGCAGGCTTATTCATAATTGCCAAAACTTGGAAGCCTCCAAGACGTCCTTCAGTGGGTGAATGAGTAACTAAGCTCTGGTACATCCAAATAATGATACAGTATTCGGTGCTAAAAAGAAATGAACTCTCAAGCTATGAAAAGACTGTGAGGAATCGCAAAGGCTTATTACTAAATGAAAGAAGTTAATCGGGAAAAACAACATACTCTATGACTGCTTTGTGGGGGAGGTTGTGAGTGGGGGAGGCTTTGCATGTGTGGAGCAGAGATATGAAAAATATACTTTTTGCTCAGTTTTGCAATGAATCTAAAACTGCTTTTCAAAATAGTCTATTTAACAGGGCGGGGGGGAGGATGGAATGGTGCAAAATTTTCAACTCACACGAGGAAGAAGGAAAGAAAAAAGAAAGTCCACACAACTGTGAGTAAACTCAAGAAAGTGGGAAAATTGAGGGGCAAAATAAGGTAAATCAAATATGTAAAATTACATGGAAATAATTAAGTACAAATATATTAATGATCAAAATAAATACAAATAGATCAAATCCCTATTTCAGAAAACTCTCTTATATGTTCAGTACAACTAAAATTAACTCACACGGAGGAATTGAAGATAAAGTAATAAAGAGATGCCAAGAAAACATTAACAAAGAGAAAACAGAGATGGATATTTTAGTAATAGACTAAATAACACCACAAAAACTATTTACAAATTCCAAAAAACATAATTCATGTCATATTCTTTGACTACAAAGCAATTAAATTAGAAACCTTTTTTGAAATTTAGATAAAAAGATATATTTACTTGCAAATTTTAAAAAAGCTATTAAATTAATGGATTAAAGAAAACAAAATTGAAATTATAAACTATTTAGCAATAAATGATCATGTGGACATGACATTTGATACTACAAAATGTGTACGATGAGTATAGAGAAAAATGAATAGACAGAATAAACTAAGCATTTGGTAAATAAAACAAAAAGTTAGAGATTAATTTAAAAGGACATAAATTGACAAAATATAAAAGAAATCACCAGAAGGATAATTATAATATCAGACACTGTTTTTTTAAGGTCAGTTAGAAAGTTAAAGCCCTGATACATCCAATCAGGGGGAGAGAAGGGAAGGAAGGAAGAAAAGATTATGTATAATTGCAAATTTTAGGAACAAAAACTGGAATACAATTACAGGTATAAAAGAGGTTAAATTTACTAGTATATATTCTGTACAAATACTGTGAAAATGTTATGTTTATAAAAATATAAATTGCTAGGATGATAAGGATTTGAGAGGCTCTAGGAAGTCTGCAAATAAGAACAACTAAAAAATAAGTATTAACTGGGGTGTGGAGGAAAGACCAAAGTGTTTTCTGTAACAAAAAATTTACAATTGTCTAATCTAAGAAACCAGTTTAAAAGTTATGAAAATTTTTCAAAATTTTACGAGGCAACTGGATACAGGAGAAAATAGAAAAAGTAATAGTTTTCTTATACCAACACAAAAGTGTTCATTAAAAAATTTTAAATGTCAATATCAGAATTAGACAGAAATTATGCAAAAATACATAAACCAACATCTTCCATGTACAAAGGTACAAAAATTCTCAACAAAATATTAATAAATGAAAACTAGCAATATGTAAACATAATAAAATAGCAGAATCAAGTTTAGCTCTTCCAAGGAACGCAAGGGCGATTCAGCATTTGAAAACCAATCAATGTGATTGGCCATATTAGTAGACTAAGCAGAAATATATGATTATATTAATAGATGGAAATAAAACTCTGAAAAAAACTCACATTTAGAATTTTTTAAAAAACTTTCAGAAAATCTGAAATATAGGAGAATTTCTTTAACTTAATAAATATATCTTTATAACTGGGCTGGTGCAGTGGCTCTGCAGTTATGGCACTTGCCCAGCATGTGGGAGTGCATGGGTTCAAACCCAGCACCACGTGCATAACTAAGTGTTGGAGCAACCAAAGCCACATGAAAATCAAAATAATAAAAATTGATTCTCTCTGTCTCTTTCTCTCTCTTTCACTGTCCCTCTCTCTTAAAAAAAAAAAAGAACAAGAAAAAAAAGTCCTATACTGATAATGAAAAATTGAATGCTTTCTCTGTAACACCAGGAACAAAGAAAGGATGTTAGCTGTATTGTTTTCTTTCATGAAGTGATCAGTGAAGAGGAGGAAAAAGACAGATTTAGGACAACAAAGTTTATTATACTCACAGATCCTACAGATAGAAGGAATGGTGGGCTGGAGAGGTGGCTCAGCAAAAGAGCACTTGCTTGGGATGCACAAGCACCCAGGTTTGATCCCCAGCACCACGTGCACAACTAGGTATCAGAGGAGCAAAAATCAAATGAAAAAATAAATTAAAATTGATTCTATCATTAAAAAAAATAAAAAGATAGAAGGAATGATAAGCCAGGAAGGTACCACATGTGGAAGGTACCATGGAGATAAATAGACAGAAGACAGGAAAGACAGGAAGGTTTAGACCAGAGCCTTTACTGGGAATTCTAAGGGGAAGGCATGGAATGGCAGGGCAAACTGCTCAGGACTGACTAATTAGAATAATTTGGCAAGATTTTAACTATAGGCATAACCCTTACTTGCCTGGTGCCTGGGCCTGGGATGGTGAAGACAGAAGAATATTGCTTCTTTGGGTGTATAGGCCAGATAGAAGAGATTTAACCCTGCATGTCAAAATCATGTTCCTGACTTGGTCTTTTGCTTTTTCTAAGTATTGACTAGACCCAGGAAGGGAGGGCCTCAACCTGAAAGATGTTTGTTTGTTTGTTTTTAGAGGATCAAAACATTATAACATACATAAAATTTAGAAATATTTATCACACAACTTTCACCACTCTTATTCAACATTATACTAGAAGTACTGGCCAGCACAATAAGGTAAGAAAAGGAATTAAAAGGCACACAAATTGAAAAGGAAGAAATACAGATTGCTCTCAAGTTCCAATTTTCTTACTTCATGATGGTGTGAAAGTGATATGCATTCAGTAAAAACTGTACCTTGAATTTTGAATTTGGACCTCTTTTCAGGTTATTAATACCATACTCTCTATATTAATACCATACTCTCTATAATGCTGGGAAGTGTCAACAAGCCACAGATCCTAGGAAGCCAGGCAAACTGAAGAGTAAACGACCCATATTTTACAGGTACAATATTTAACAGCTGACATTACATACTTACATTAGATTATTTTATTCATCTGTAGGATTGTGTTTTGAGCATATTTAAGGTAGGCAAGCCTAAACTATTATGTTCAGGATATCTAGTAGGATTAAATACATTTCTCTCTCTCTCTCTCTCTCTCTTTTTTTTTTTTTTTGTAATACAGGAGGTTGAAGGTTGAACCCAGGGCCTTGCACATACCAGGCAAACAATCTGCCACTGACCTACATCCCCATCTTCTTTTCAAAATTACTTTTTATTTTGAGACACGGTTTCATTAAACTGCCCAGGCTTGCTTCAAACTTGTGATCCTCCTGCCTCAACCTCCTGAATAGCTGGAATTATAGAATTAAATGCTTTTTGGGCTAATGATATTTTCTATGTATGAAGGTGCAATGGTCAATCAAAATTGTCAACTGATTATATTAAGTTGTCTCTGAGATTAGGAGGCTCCCAAAATTGAACCTTCTGGGTGTGTCAGTGAGGGTGTTTCTAGGAATGATTGGCATATGGGATAGCAAATTGAAGTGATAGGTTGGTGGTTTAGATGGAATAAAAACCAGAAGGATGAGAAAGCAGCAGCAGATTCAAGTCCAATTTTTCTTCAGCGGTTCTTGATTGCTTCTTTGCATGCGAGTCTCCAGCTCCTTCACTCTTCCTAAGTGAACTCTGCCCAGCCATTCTGCAGGGAATTTCCAGACTTTCCACACCAGGGATAACATCATTGATCTCTTGGTTCTGAGGCTTCTGCATCTTGACTGAGCAAGGTGCTGGTTCTTCCTGCTCTCCAACCTGCAGGTGGCCATAGTGGGACTATCCAGCTTCTGGTTGCATAAGTCAATCTAATATTCATATCCTGTTGATTCTGTCCCCCTGGAGAATCCTGACTAATGCAGATGGGTTTATCAGGATACAACCCCATCATAAATTGAGGATCCCCTGTTTGTGGATAAAATTGACTACATAGAAAATCCCCAGGATTCTCCAGCCAAATAATATTAGAACTCAGTGAGTTCATGATGATTTCAGAAATCAAGATTAAAAAAAAAAACAACAAAATCAGCCATATTTCTACAGAAATAAATAAGTGAAAACTGAAATTTAAAAACATAGTATCATTTACAATCACTGCCCAAATTAAAAATTTACATATAAATCTAACAAAACAGGTGCTAGATCTATATGCTGACTGCTCCGAAAAGCTGATGGAGCTAAATAAGTGGAAGTACATTTTTCATGAACTGAAAGGCTCATTTCTCCCCAAACCAAGTCATAAGTTTACTATAATTCCTATCAAAATCGTAGTAAAACAATAAGACAAACTTAAAAATTTATATGAAAAAAAAACCAGAGAAACTAAAACAACTAAAATAATTTTGAAAAAGAAGAACAAAGTGAGAAAAACCCATCTCCTTTATAGACTTACTACAGAGCTGTAGTATTCAGGAGACTTTTCTCCGAGGGTTATTTTTTAGGATTGTAAAAGATAATGTATGTTAAGAGTGGAGATGAGTGCCTTGCATAGGGTAAGTGCTTAAAGCATGTCAGCAATTAATCAAACATTTTACAGCTTAGGAAGTGATGTTTGAAGGATGTAGAGTAGAATGTTTATAATCATACAGATAATCAGTGTTAGAGACAAAATTCGATCTAAGCCCCCTGAATGATTCCAAATCCCAGGCCATTTACCACCATACTATAAATATTACCAAAAAGAAATCACTCCAAAGGCCACTCCAACCTTCCTTTTTAGTGAAACTTGTTTTTCCATAGATGCAGCTCTTCAGAATATACCAATTTACAAGTGTACAAGTCATTTGTGATCCCAATTGGCCTGAATATTCAAGCTTTTTGTTTTTGTGTTTTTCCTTGCCAGGAAGTCAATCTCATGGTTATCCTTGACTCTTTCAATAAAGGGCCTCTGAAACACACTTAAGATCCAAAAATTCTATTCTGTAAAACATAAAATGCCTTGTCCCCTTCCCATAAATGATTCATCACAAGTATTATTATCCCAACAAGTCTATGATCGATAGGAACATCTTCATTTGTGTATAAATGATGCTCGTCTGCCCGGGCCAGTGCTTTCTCTCACTCCTACACCTGCAGAGACTAAAACAGATTAAATGGGTCTTCTCAATACATCCCATGAAATATTGATTAAAGGTCTGGTTGAAATAAGTGTATTAACGTGGACTTAAAGCACTCAAGTGAGTAAGAACACCCCAAGGGTAAACGTTTCTACCAAGCAAGTGAGACAAAAATTGGATACTTTGAAAATGGTGAGAATGTTCCTGGGTACACAGATCCTTTTTGCAATCTCACATAGCAAAGCAGGACTTTTAACAAATGATCCCAGTGATAAAAGCCTGGCCCTTGGGGTGGGGGGCTAAGGTGGAAGAGGGGAAAAGTTAAAATGAAATAAACAAGAGGCAGGCAATGACATTATAAATTATTTCTCAACAAATTCACTTAAAACCATGAAACATTTTTACTCTTTTTTTTTACTTGATCTCCTTCCCATTCCCACCCAATACACATGGAACTGAGCCACTATTTTCTGGGGGGAGAAAAGAAGGGGAAAGATTCTCATCAGCTCTGGAGGAACTACAAAGCTTCCAGCTCAGTGCCTGTGTTTAGTTTCTTGACTGGTCATCTCAGGCTTAGCTTTTCTCTGTTTGTTTGATTGGGGGGGTGGCGATTATACTTAGTCTCTTTTTATAATCCAAGGAACCCATTTCTATTTCTTTTACTTAGAAATTGCTATAGTTTGAATCCTAAATGCCCCCCTCCCAGAGGTGCCTGTGGTGCTTCTGAGAGTTGGTGGAACCTTAAACAGGAGGAGCCTACTTACGGGAGACAGTTAATTGGAGGCATTCTCTTGAAGGGGATATTGGGGCTTGAACCCTTTCCCCTCTCTCTCATTGCTTCGTGGCCATTATGAGGTGAACAGGCCTCCTCCACCATGCACTCTTATCACAATGCACTGTGCAACCATAGTCCTAAAAAAACAGGGCCAAGCAACCAAGGACTGATATCCATGAAACCAAGTGCCAAAATAAACTCTTCATCCTTTTAAGTTGACTATTTCAGGTATTTTGTCACATCGATGGAAATCTGATCAACACAGACATTTACAGATGTAAGAACTGAAAGAAATCTTACAGAACTTCCAATCCTTTTAATTTTCCAGATGAGGAAACTAAGGTCTATATAGATAAAAATGATTTATCTAGAGATTCACAGGACACTACTAGCAAAGCCCAGCTAGAACCACATCACTGTTTCTCTAACTCTTTCATACTCACCAATGAAGTAGAATTATATAGATTACTCAATGTTCACGTCACCATCATTTACTTGAATGCCAGTTGCATGCCAGGATATGAGATTAAAGATGAACAAGAGGCAATAATGTCTTGGTGGAGGCAGCAAGCGGGTACAATATGAAGTGGATAACACAGGGTACAAAGGGAGCGTTATTGCTCCTAAGCCTAAGCATCAACAGGCTACAGAATCAACTGGAATTTTGTCATCAGACTTTTCCAGTCTGGGAAAGAGGAGAGAAAATGCTGTTATTCATCACAAAGAAGTTCTCCTCAAATAAACATCAAAAGAAGAAATACCCCTCTTCCACATCACACCCTTAACTAGACACAGAAGGTTGAGCATCTGCACATGGCCACTTTGCTGCTGGTCACTGGGAACCACAAAAGGAACGGAACAGCCCTAAGGGCATTCCGGACGGGAGGGTGATCTGGCCCTGGCATGTGTCCTGTGCGAGGAGCCAGGGAGGATGGGGCTGATCTGGCTGACCAGTCAGGTCTCCCCAACCTCCCACCGCATGGGCTCTGTCGTGGATAAAATGTGACTCTCGGAGACTAAGAGGAACACCTGGAGGCTCCATCTGTCTCCTCACTTGTTTGGGTACCGTCCAGAGATACAGGAAGGAATTTCTTAGCCAGGATCTCAAATAAGTCTTACAGCCTAAGCCAAAGCTCAGCTGCTAAATTGGATCTAAATTTATTTTTTTACAAATTGAGTCATGTTATTCTATTAGATACCTCTCATTTCTTAAAGAATGAAATGCTCTAATTAATAGACAAAGGTGCTCAGGCTGGGCTTAAGGGAAAAAAATATATAGTTTATAAAATACATATCTAAAACATGAGGAACAAAGAAGGTAAAACATAAAAGATAATTATGTACAATCTCCACAGCGCATTTAGTATTTAATATGTTCTATGAAAATAATAATCAAATGAATGCACGTGCGCCTATGTCAACATTAAACTAAGTAGACTTTAGGGCAAAAAAATACTATATAGGGCTAGAGCGGTGGCTGAGTGGTTTCGGCGCTCGCCTGGCAAGCACGAGGACCCGGGTTCAAACCCCAGCACCACATACACAACTCAGTGTTGGAGCAACGAGGGCCATGTGAAAAACTAAATAAAGTTGTTTCTCTCTTTCTCTCTCTCTCTCTCACTGTCCCTCTCTCTTAAAAAAAATAATATACAATGATAAAAGGGTTATTTTATCAGTGTGAATATACCTAAAACTGCCTCAAAATATATAAAAAGAAATTTTTACCAAACAAAGAGGATAACTAGACATATCCACAGTCAACCTTCTCAGAAACTGAGAGAGATTTAAAAGACATTAACAACATGATTACATACTTCAGGAACAACACATATAGAATACACCTAAATCCCTGTCTTTTAAGCACAAATGAAGTGTGCTTACAAAAGAAAGGAGCTTATGCTCGATTATGAAGAAAGTCTCATCACATGTCAAATGATTGAAATTATAGGAAATTGTAAAATGTCCATGTGTTTGAAAAGTAAGAAATACACTCCTTAATAATCTGTGGTCCAAAGAAGAAATCTTAACAGAATTAGAATTTAAGTCTGAAATGCTAACAAAAAACTTGCTTTTAATACTTCTCAGCTGCAGTCAAATGAGTTTCTCTTGATCACTTTTTTTTTTTTTAAAGAAAGAGGGACAGTGAGAGAGGAAGAGAGGGAATCAATTCTATTTAGTTGTTCATATGGCTCTCGTTCTGACACTTCCTTGTGTATGTGGTGCTGGGGTTTGGATCTATACTTGCGCATGCCAGGCAAACGCCATAACCACTGAGCCACCACTCCAGCCCCTCTTATTGGTCTTAATTCATTCCTTCTTCTTTATTTGGGCTTATATTGTTGTTCTTTTCCTAACTTTTTTTGAAATAAGCTTTGGATTATATCAAACTGCTATCCAATCACCCCTGAAAATTATGCTGCAGCCTCTAAAGGAAGCCAATTTCAATAATGCATCCATCTGGATGCTGAGCAACATGTCAATGAGTTCAACACAAGTTAAAGTATTCACGGAGCATTTTACCCTTCCCAAAAAGTCTTATTTTTCTAAGAAAGCAGTATAAAATAAGCAATATGAGAAGACTAAAAGTAAACCAGCCTTCATCCCAGATTGAAAATTTTTAAATCAGAAATACATATCACCAGAACCATCCCAGGAGCCGATGTCATTCCTCCACGAGCTACCCATTTAACGCATGAGTACTTCTGGGGGAAACTGCAACAGGTAAAACCCAAGGTGGTCATCCATGTTTTGGCATTACCCCTGGATAACAGTTTATATACATTGATTGCTACTGTTTTGATAATGTTTCCCCTTCAACTGTATCTCTATATACTTCTAATAAAAAAAAAGTTCAAAGCCAAAAAAAAAGAAATACATATCAAAAAGAAATAACAGGAATAACAGCCACAAATAAAACCCCACAGAAAACATCACTAAAAAGCTCAATATTCACAACCAAGAAAGAGATTCACCTGGGCGTAGTGGTACACACCTGTAATTCCAGAGACTGTGGAGACTGAGGCAGGAGGATCACAAGTTTGAGGCCAGCCTCAACAACTTAGCAGAACGCTGTGTCAAAAAATAAATAAATAAATAAAAAGACCTACCATTGATGTAGGTCAATGGTAAAGTGCCCCTGGGTTCCATATCTAGTACTGGAGAGAGATGGACAGAGGGAGAGGGGAAGGAGGGAGGGAGGAAGGGAAGAAGGAAGGAAGGGAGGGAGGAGAAATAGAAAAAGAGAACAAAAGGAAAGAAAAGAAAGAGAGGATTCACCTTTCTGACACAATGAATCTACCACAGTGGCTGGAAGGAGCAAACATTCTCGCTACTTCCTCCTGAATGTGAATGTGAGATGAGAGTTGAGGATATGAATTTGTTCATGCCATCCAGAGCTTAATATGAGTTCAACATTAACTCAACAGGCCTGAAGATCAAGTGGAATATTCCCCTGCTTCGGCTTCTTAATCATTTCCCAAGCTAATGATAAGCATGAAAGAAATCACTAAAAGTCTCTGAGACTATCTTCCCCAAGCCAATTGAATCATTTCCCTTGACTCCTGAGAAATTTCCAAAGGTGCCTAACCATTTCTGAATTCCTCCCTGTCTTCTTCCAAAAGAAAAAAAAAGTGATTTCACAGTAGGTAATTGTCCAACTACCCACCAGCTGTATCTAAAGGACTCAGTCTACATGTTGCCAGGATAGAAACTGAGAACTCTGGAATATGACTATGCCATCCCCCATCATTTCAGGTTTGCCATAGAGAAACTTCCCAGGAATTTTTTTTTTTACAGAAATCTATTCCTTGGAGTCTGTAGTAATAATTCTGCCTACAGGATGACACATGATCGAGATCAAGGACAGAATGTTAGAAGTCCTGCTTTCAATTCTGTCACTACTAATTTTTGTGATCATCATGTATTAGGGTAATTTCACTAAGGACTCTAACATGCAACCCCCTAACTCTTCATGGCCAAATAATATAAAGGTATGTTCCACATTCATGTGCCCTGCCTTCTGTGTGCTGTTTCAGGAATGCACGTTTTATTTATCTTGTTTTTGGTCATTTTCCAGGGTTTCTGATACAACTGTTAGAGTGAGAGAAGAGGCTTGTCAGGCATGGGATGGCACATGTCACCTTTACCCATATCCCAAAGGTAGTCACGTAACTATAATCTCATCATGTATTTGGGAAATGCAGTTTTTTTTATTATTAAGGGTGTATAGAGATACAAATGAGAGGGAAACATTATCAGACCATCAATAACCAAAGTATATATACATAGTTATCCAGGGGTAATGCCCAAACATGGATGACCACCTTGGGTTTCACCTGTTGCAGTTTCCCCCAGAACTCTTGCATAAAATGGGTATCTCATGGAGGAATAACCTCTGCTTCTGAGATGGTTCGCCTATATTCCCACTCTCCAGTATCCTAGGAGATCTTCAAATACCCTCCCCCACCCCTC
>PVKS010006720.1:0-76800 GCA_004027875.1 Aplodontia rufa
AAAACATTTTCAATTTGACATTTTTTCAAGGACCCCTCATATAGACACAAGGGGAAAAACCTTGCTAATTATGAAACTGAGTAGCAAATTACAACGTTTGAAAATTGAAATATTTTATTTAAATATAAACACACCATCATATGTTCTGTACTATCTTAAATGCAGGCTAAAAACTGTTTTTTTCTGAATTACTACAAAAGTTATTAAAGCTTTGAAAAATATGAAAGGACAAAATATAGTTCTCATGACTAAATCTATCACTATAAAGACATTATAGATAAATGTGCTAAAGTAATTCAGTAATTCAGTTTATAAAATCTCATTCCTCAAAGGCTTTTCCCAAATCTAGAATGCCTAAAATAAGATAGAAGAGCAGATCCATAAGATGAGTTGAACCTCACATACCCTTTTATATCTTCTTGAAATCATCATCTCATTTTCTTCACACAGTCAATGACCTCAATTTCCAGAGAACATTCCTAAGATAAACAGTGTTTGGAGATGCTCAAATATTTATTGAGCACCTTCCATATAACAGACAACTGGAGGAGTCTGGCATACTTTAGGGAGTAAAAGAGACAAAGACTCTGCCCTCAAAGAGTGAAATTTGGATAGATAGAGACAAATAATAAACAACAGATGTAACAAATAGGTAAATGATAAGCCAGCAACAACAAGCCTTGAAAGATTTCCTGTAAATTTGGCAGAAACTAAATGGGGGGCCAAACCTGGCCTGATACGAAGTAAAGTTTACCAGAAGTTCTATGTATCACTTAATATGAATATACACACAATTCACCACACAAGCCCTCATGTGTTTGATAATGGTGTTAAGCCCAAAACACCACTGAGGCTAATGAGTAATCTGTAGTCTACACACACAATTTTTCTAAATCCAAACGTTCTAAATTTCTTTTAACAGAAGAAGAGTTGGGAATGGAGATACCTTCTTTTTTTTTTTAAATAGATAACCAGGATAAGTTTATCAATTAGACTTATCCTAATTAGGTGGATTGAATGGTGGACCCTGCAAAACCCATGTCTGCCTACAACATACATTTGTCAACCCTTCATGAAATAGGATCTTTTCAAGAGGATCTTGAGATGGTCTAAGGATCTTGAGAAGAGATCTGCCTTGATTTACGGTGGGTACTTAATCCAAAATCAGGTGCCCTTAAAAGAGGAGGTCAGAAGTGTTGAGATACAAGAGAGAAAAAGACCATGGGATGATAGCATCCAACACTGGGATCATGAAGCTACAAATCAAGGAATATCAAAGGTTTCCATCAGCCACTGGGACCTATGAGAGAGGGCAATAAATAGATTGTCACTCAAAGCCTCCATAAAGAACCAACCTTTGAATTCATGTTTCCAGCATCTAGAAGTACAAGAGAATAAAGTTTTGTTGTTTTGAGCTACTCAATTTGTAGTTACTTGTTACAGTGGCCCTCCCAAAATGAATATGCCTAATGGAGAAAGTAACATTAGAGCAAAGACTTAAATAATGTGAAGGAGTTAAATAAGCCAAATGGATGTGTACCAGTGCGAAGAATATTCTAGGCAAAGAGAAGTTACTTCAAAGATAATAAGGAGGTGTATGTTAGCATGTTCTAGCATGACCTCTACAGTTGTGTTGAGAATAAGCTGTGAGATGGGCAAGGGCAGAAATAGGATAACTAGTTAGGGCACTGGTAAGATGTTGCAAACAAGATGGCGACTGATACTGGGTGGTGGTAGTGGAAGTGAGAAGAAGTAGTCAATATCTGGATGTATTTGAAATAAGAGATATTAGAATTACCCATGGGCTAAATGTAGGCTGTGAAAAAGACTTTTGTTTTGTTTTTAGCCTGAGTGATAGAAAAAATCTCTAATAACTTTCAATTGAAATGTGGACTACCACAGCAGCTCAAGGATAGACTACAGGAAACACAGCACTTTTTTCTGATGTTTATGAAAAATCCAGGCAGAGATGGTAAGCACTTAATTGACCATATATTGTCACTCCCCACAACGTTCCAGAGCGGGGAGCAGGTGGAACGACCCGGACCTGGGCTGTTCCCCGGGAGCCAACAGGACAGGGCTAGGAACCGGGGGCAAGGAGTTGCTCCCCGCACGTTCTGGAGCGAGGAGCGGGCAGAACGAACCAGACCTGTACCGTTCCCCGAGGGGCCGAGTCAGGCGGGGATGGGAACCCGGGGGAGAGGCGGGTGAGCACCACGGCTGGAACGTGGGACCTTCCTTCCCAGCCAGGAGAGAAAAGAACTCAGTCTCACACGCGGGTGGGGCTTTGAAACTTCTCTCCCGCTTTATTTCTCCTGCACATCCGTATATATAGCGAGAGCAGGCTGCTAAGGGACCAATAGTGAAAAACTAGCTCGTTTCAGCCAATGAGGGCCTATTATGTTGCTGACGTCCTCTATCACTGACCGGAGGGATGCAAAGAGAGAGAGAGAAAGTAGCACTCCAGCGCAGGTACGTAACTTGCCTTACTCAGAGCGCACAAAATGTGAAGGGGGAAGAAAAAGAAGTATTATGACGTCCAATATGGCAATTTTTCCTTTTGCACAGAGCCCAACAATATATGTCTAGGGTTCTAAACTTACGAATGAAAGGGAAAATGGAGAGACAGTAACATAAAACTGATAGGAGATCACTAAGTAGGAATGAGAGAGAGCAATAATGACCCAGACAATGTGGAGGCAATCCAACATTAAGAGAACAGAGGTAAGTGGATAAAATAGCTAAGGAGATTGACAGGGAGTGAGTAGTAAAGTTGAGGAAATCAAGAAAGCAGAGTCCCCAGAAGGCCAGGGGTGGGATGAAGAGAGCACGATCAAGACTGTGAAATGCTGTTTACAGATAAAGTAGGTCAAGGACCAAACATTTATTCATGGATTTAGGATCATGAAGATAAATAGTGTCTTTGATAAGAGAAGTTTGAGGTGAATGATTGGAGCAAACACGGAAAATGGGCTTAAGATAAAAATAGGAGAAAAGAAACAAAAGCAATTATTTAAAGGAGTTATACCACAAGAAGAAGCAAGAAAATGGGGATATATTTCAGAAAAGAAATGACTCCAAGAAAATTATGAATGATCTCTTATTCACTTAATATATAAATGTATATTTTAACATCCTTTTGAAGCAATCAATCATATAAAACATAATACTAAATTTATAAGAATACATTGAAATTCAAAACTTATATGAAAAGAAAATCATTTATATTACAAAATTATGAATGAAGCATATACCTTAAGAGAAGGAAGACCAAAACTATTGAAAATTTTAAAAAAATATAGTATGAAACCAGAAACCACATTACACATATTAAAGACAAGGTCATTGAAAATAGAATGCTATTTTTTTATAGCTTTAGAAGAGAAGACAATATTGTACAGATCTACAATGAAAGAATTAACTAGGAAATCTGGTGCTGACAAGATTAAAAAGGAGTGAGATTGGGTTTCTTTATCTTTGCAATTAAAAGTGTCTATAGCGTAGGTGTTCTTTAATAAAATAGACTTACAAATTGCCCACGCCACATTAACAAAGAGGAATAAAGCAAATATAGAAGGAAATAGATTTGGGTAGGAATAAACACCTTGAAGGCTCTACTTATATTCCGTAAGGTTATTTGTAATTCTATAAAAGTTTAAAAAACAAAACTAATTTGTCTTGCCCTGTGCTGGAAAATCTCATGCATAGCTACATGCGATAATTTTAACTAAATTTTATTATTGGGTTTAGAGAAAGATATTGAGAAAGATTTTATACAAATATTGAAGGCCACAAAAACTCTGCAAGAGAACATGGCAATGTCACACTGGATTTACTTCTTTGCTTTATGTTGTCTTTTTTTCTAAAATAGAAAAAACAAAACAAAACAACAATTTACATGGACTTTCTTTAATCATCCAACTGGCCATATTTTTTTTCCCTCATGTGCCTTCTGAAGTACATTAATTTCGTAAAAGGGTGCCAGACATCAGATGTGGTGTCTTTACTGAATAGCAAAAAGGAAAAGGAGTAAGGAAAAAATCAGAATTAATCTCTCCTTCTGCAGTGTACAAGGCAAAATAAAAAGAACAGCAGAACAGATATTGAGCTTACTGCCAAAAAGAAAATTTTCGAGGGTGCTAGAAAACCATTTCATTCCCATAAATGGATTAAATGACAATTACAAACACTAGGTGCAGAGTAACATGAGACACTCAATCTCAGGAAGTAAACTTCAGATGCTTTTGAAAACTGAATCCAAAACACAGCTTTTGCAGTGTTTTGGATATTTTATACCAACATGTCCTTGCAAGTGATTTTAGGAAGTTGTAGCTGCATAGACCATAAATTTTCTCAAAGAACACTACTACACTGTGTGTGAGGGGAGGGGTTTATTTGGGAAAAAAAAATAACCTTATCAGCTAATATACAGAAATCTTTCATTTTAGTTTCAACTTGCCAATCAATAATTTGCTACATGTTGAATTCATGGTTAATCATGTAAATCCTTTTTCCTCTAAGTACCTTGTGAAATTCATTTATAACTTGATAGATTGTGCTAAACAAATATCACTATATTATATATTCAGATTTAATTCCAAAGTCTTCAAAATCAGACAGAAAGCAACCATCTCTAATTGGTCCAGTTCATCACTTTTGTTAATATTCAAGTTCATTTCATGTCAAATGTATACATATAAATCTAATATTTGAAAAGTGTGCTCTTGGATTTAGAAGTGCCTTAACAAAGCATCATATTTAATTACATGAAAATCCTCCATATAATCCCTAATGGTTATTGAACTTATACTTTACCTATTAACTAGGAATTTACTCTCATGATATTGGACTGCTATTTTTTATTATGAGGAAAAATAATGTTATCTTTAAATTATATAGAATTTCTTCCTTATATTCAGCTAAAATTCATTGACTTGTAGGTACCATCTATTGGTCTTAGTATTTCTCCCTTGCAAATCTACTTAAATAGTCTAATCCATATTCCACATTATATATCTGTAAATACTTTAAGATAGTTATGTACACCATTATAGCTCATCAATGGAAAAAAGATGAATTTGTATACTGAGTACAAATAATACTCAAATTAATTCTGAAAGAGAAATCTTGAAAGGTGATAAAATTCCTGGAACTAAATGGTTGTATTCAAAATAATGATTTTCTTTTGTTTGGGTTCTTTTGAGAGGCATAGGGGAGACCTCTTTGGATGCTTGATACTTGCAGAGTTGAGAACTGAACAAAGACTGAGAAAATTTCTATCTACTCCATCTGCTGATTTAGGAAAGGAGGACTCAATTAGAGATAACAGAAGAACTAATTTAATTAATTTCTAAGAATATATTGACTAGTTTCACACATTTTTTAACTGTTGTACAGAATTATTGAGGTCTAAAGTGTGGTGGACTCCCCACCTGAAGGCATAACAAAATATATGATGAGATTTATGCCCCTGTGTTTCCCATTGAACTAACTAAAGGGAGGAATTTATCTAAAGTCACAATTTTGTTCATCTTCCTCAGTATACTTATTTACCAATTTGTCTTGAGTGCAATTAATTAAAAAATCACTGCTCAAAAAAAATAAATAAAGTGTGGTGGAGAAAAGAAATAAAGGAATATGTACATAAAAGCAAAATATAAGAAAATGGAACTGAAACTTACATAAGAGTCTAAGTATATTCTTAGAATGGCACTTATTGTGGACTGAATGTTTGTGTCCCCTTCAATTTCGTATTTTGTAATCTTAAGCAATTTTAGCTGGCTAGGTTAAAGTGGCAGTATTTGGAGCAGGGTCATCAGATACAGTGTTGGGCATCTGGGTTGATTCCATAATTTAGTTGTTGTGAATTATAATAACACAAATGTCACTGTGTCTCTGTAGTGTACTGATTTTAGATCTTTGGGAACATACCCAGGAGTGGGATAGCTGGCTCATATGGCAATTCTATCCCTAGCTTTTTGATGAACCTCCATACTGCTTTCCAGATTGGTTGTATTATTCAGCAGCCCCCCCCCCAACAACGTACAAGTGTACCTTTTCCCCAAAAACCTGTCAGTACTTAATATTGTTCGTGTTCTTGGTCATTGCCCTTCTGACTCTTCCCTGTGATTTGAATCTGCCAGAACTTGATCTTGGACTTCCCAGCATCCAGAATTGTGAGAAATAAATGTCTGTTGTTTAAACCACACTATCTATGGCATTTTGTATGATAGCCCAAGTTAAGACAGAACACAAAAAAGTCCCCTATCCAAAATATCTTTCACGAACTCATAGGAGACTGGAGAGTGGGAATATGGGGGAACCATCTCAGAAGCAGATGTCATTCCTCCATGAGATACCCATTTAACACAAGAGTTCTTCTGGGGGAAACTGCAACAGGTGAAACCCAAGGTGGTCATCCATGTTTTGGTATTACTCCTGGACAACACAGTATATATACATTGGTTACTGATGGTTTGATAATGTTTCCCCCTCAATTGTATCTCTATATACTTCTAATAAAAAATATAAAAAAACAAAATATCTTTCACTCGGGATATCTCACGAAAGATGATGATTAAAATGCAATATAGCAGAGGAAGATAACACATCATTAACACAAGTCGATAAAATTATTTTAACTATAAATATTCTCAGGCTGTGAAATTTCAGATATGGCCCAGGAAATGAAGAAAAATTGAGAAGTATGGAATAATAAGACCTCAGCAACCTTAAAAATATTGACATTTTTCATCTATGTGAGATATTTTAAGAGTACAGAGCAGGTGATATCACACAAAAATATCTTTGACTTGTGGTAAAAACTCCACCATTATAAATATTTTATAACAATTATAATTCTGAAGAATTTTATTCCACTATTTTATGCTGAAGCATTATAAGAAATTTACACAGTTGAAAGGACAGAGAAGAAAGAGGTTAGAGGGTAACTAGTGATGGAAAAAAGGAAATGCAGCAAACAACTTGAAAAATAAAAATAAATTAAAAACTTCAATTATGAGCATTTTTTTAATGACTCCTATCTCTCTCATTGTTTTGCTCTGATGGGAGTCTAGAATAAGAGTTCAAATCTTATTCAATATCCTTTCCTAATTTTGTGCATGCAAAAATGAAAAGACAAGATTCCTTTTGTATTTTTGTGCAAACTGTACTATTCCAATGAAATTCAAGATTATTTGTATCATTAATACCTAATCACATAAAATAAATTTGTATTATGCATTATAATATGTGTAATGGAAATAAATCTGGTTGAAATATTAGGCTTTGTATTATTCCCAAAGGTACATTTTCCCACCAAAGACCCCAAGATTTCTCTTTTATATACTTTTTAAGTTTATTAGTTATAGGATCTTTTTTTTTAAAAAATTAGAGTGTTAATATAAGCATTATAAAGCTATTTTATTTATAGAGATAAGCATTTACCTACATATTTAAAATATGGATATCATGTTCACACTTATTTTTAATGCTCCATGTAAAATGAAAAATAGGCAAATAATAATGTTTTAATCCTCATCAATATATTACTTTAATTAGAAACTGCTTTTGAATGCTGATCAAAAATGCTGAAAATCCTTTACTACTTTAAAGTTTACACTGAAAATTATACAACACAGCTTTTTCTTAGAAAATAAGGCATACTTCTGTTTCTTTGGAAGAATGATGTTGTATGTTAACAGGAATATACAAGAATGTCAAGTGAATTAAGCAATTTTGGATGTAGAAAGTAGATTAGAAAACAACTTAATGCTGTTTGGTTTATGGATTACTTTGAAAATTATAAACTCTGTATCTCTAACAATGTATGTGAGGGGCTGGAGCAGTGGCTCAGTGGTTACGGTGCTTGCCCGGCATGCACAAGTACACAGGTTCAAACCCCAGCACCCAGGTACACAACTGAGTGTGAGAGCAATGAAAGTCATGTGAAAAACTCAATAAAAATTGATTCTCTCTGTCTGTCTGCCTCTCTCTCTCTCACTTTCCTTCTCTCTTAAAAAATTATGTAAATACAAAAATCTTTGATTTATGCCCATCAACTGATGATCCCTAAAGGGATTTCTGGGAAATCCATAACTCTCCAAATTTCTACACAAATATTTGTATGCATACATGGTAAAAATTGTATCTACTACCTCAAATCCATTTTTCACTCCTACTTTTTGATTATTCACAAAATTGTGAGCAATGTATTGATGCTTATATTAAATTTATTTTTTCATATTTAAAGGCAGACATCCTGAGAGCGGATAGGTTGAAACCCAAAGCTAAATGTATTCTTAAAGATGGTTTTGGCTGTTTTCATCCAATCATGAATTTTAACAAACCAGCTCTTCCTGTTCTCCTGGCAGCCAAATATGATGCTTAGTCATCAATACAAAATATAATCATATAAATAGGACATTTGTAAAGTATTTAAAAAGAAAAAAATCGAACTAGCATTGCAATTTACTTGGTTTATGTCAAGATACTCAGTCAACATTATTTTCCTTGAGTGCTCACATTCTCGGTGATGCTTTTATATGCATAAAGATTGCCCTCACCCCCAGAGCCTTAGGTATGATTTCTTGAGGCCAATACTTGCCATGACATGTCATTCACAGAAAATGTCTGCAGTGACATCACACATGTTTTGTCACCTTCCCTATTCTTAATCGCTTTGCTGCTCACCTGCTACATTGCAACCTGTCAATATATCAGGAAAAAGGGCCAGGAAATCCCATGCTGCCTGCTTGTCCACTATGCAAGTATTTTAACTTGGCATATTATGTATCAGCTGGGGAACCTGGAGTCAAAAGGCATTGGTATTCACTTCTCACAGGACTCAACTTTTTAAAGAGAATTTGCCTTCAACAAAAGCAGTTCATGGACAATGTGACTAACATCTAGAGCATGTGCACATGTACTTACGTGCAAGCTGGTGAATAGGCACAAACACCTTCTACATAGTTACGCATATGCTGAGGTGAAGTCAAAATCACATCTACTCTGCTTAATTTAGCTAGCCTTATAACTCTACTCTAATTGGTGTGCTGGAACCAAACTTTTTCTTAAATATATTTAGATTTATTTTTACCATAGAATTAATATTTTTTGGTGTTTAAGTTTTTGTGGTCTTTGCATATTCTGGATATTAATGCCCTGTCTGGAGTGCAGGAGACAAGCATTTTTTTTTATTGTCACTCAATTTATGATATTTCAGTATGTAAGCAGATTTTTCAAACTCAAATTTATTTTTTTGTGTGTTAATCTTGAACATCTTGGATGATATGAATTTTGTCTCCCATCTACATCATAACTTTCTTAAAAAATAATAAAATAAGTCAATTGAACATCTGTAGATTTTGGTTTCCACAGGGAGTACTGGAGCCAATTCCTCTCAGTTACCAAGAGACCACTGTACCTGATATGTTCAACAGATTTTTTAACCAGTGGATTTAATTACATGGTAGGTCAAGAGGAAATGGTAGGGGAAGAAATGGGTGGAAATTACTACTCTTTAGCTCCCACTGTGAGGAGGTAGGGGATGTCCTATTGCAAGAAAAGTCCACATTGACTCCCTGATGAGGCTCTCAAAATATAACTGTAGTTATAAAGCCTGCACAATTCCCCAAAGTGACCAAAGTAGGCATCATAGTTTCAAAGTTATATTACCATACCTTTAATTAGATTCTAAGAATTCAAGAGGGAGCAATTGCAGATGTGTAGCAAGGAAGTCTAAAGCTACATGAAACATACAATGTTTTATTTATATATATCTATATATTTATATGCATGTATTATATATGTATATACATATGAATAGATTTTTTTTTATTTTTCACATTATAGCATAAAGTCTCCTTTGGTAGACCGTGACTGGCTATGACTTATGCCTCTTTGAATTTAACTTTAGTACTTTCTAACACTGTGCCTAATACATAATTAGATCACAATAAATATTTGTTAAATAAAATATAGTTTGGATCTCGAGTGTCCCCCAAAAGGTCCATGTGCAAAAGGTTTGGTCTTCAGCTTGGTGCTATTGGAAAGTGGTAAAATATTTAAGAAGTGGGTCTACGGGTAAGTCTTAGGCTACCAGGGGTGTGTCCTCAAAGGAGATCATTGGGTGCCTTACTCTTCTTTCTTTCTCTATTGAGAGGTGAGCAGCAACTCCAACACCCACTCCGATAGTAAGTACTGTTGTGCTGCCCACCTAAAAGCAGCTGAGCCAATGGGCCACATACTAAGAACTCCCAAAACAATGAGCCTAAATAACATTTTTCTTACATACTTTGTCACAGTGACGAATGTTGAGTAACACAATGAACGAATGGCTAATACTAAATTTGGTACAATAAAATTTAAGATACAAGCCTACTTCAATTAAATGCTATGAAATTGATTTTCCAATTTGTTGAAAGGGACAACTGAAGCAGGAAATATTTATTCAAGCAGGCCATGATCATGAGTCAGAGACCTGGATTTGAATCCTGATTCTGCTGTTCAGTTTCTACATAATCTGAGTAAGCTATTCAGTCTCAGAGTCTCTGTTAAAAGGGCGATGAAGTATGATTTCCACATGATGGATATGACTCTTAAATCAGGCCCATGTACATAAAGAGTTTGTATTAAACCTATCCCTCTGTAAGAGTTCAGCAGAGAGTAGCTATTCTTAATATCATCATAATTTTTATCATAGATAGTAGATATCTATTTAATCCTAACAGAATGAAGTGTTTTTGAGAATGAAGTTTTTACACATATTACTGATTCAAGGATGAAAACTTTTGAAATAATCACTTTAATGATAAGTAGTCACTAAAAATAATGACAATGTTCACTGTAATATACAAGCTCTTAAGAACCTTAAAAATCACATGATTTTTAATAAAAGATTTTCTTCCTAGGCCCTCCTATTTCTGTATTAAAATATTAAAGAACATTAAATGCCTCTAGAAATAATCTTTTATTTAAAACAAGGCAGTAAATTTCCTAACTTAAATGGGTGTTTCTAGTTTCCTGCAGAAAGACATATAGAGATGATCTTTAAGTCTCTTAACATTTAAGTTACTCAAATACAACAACAAAGTGTCCTTTCTCCTAATATAATACTTTAGACTGCTCTGGAATTCTTCATTTTTACCCCACATGGCAAATTTTTACTGGCTACAGAAGAAGAAAAGAACAACTTCCTGACACCAGATGCTGAAGATCAATAGCTATTCCCAAAGTTTATAGCATAATTAAAATGTGTAAGAGGAATAATTTTCTCTTCAAACCCTAAGGCTAAGCCTAGAAGTATTGACTAAGTCAAAGTTATGTGGTGTAACATTTTTTATTATGTTTATGGATAATATAAAGTAGTTTATGGCTTTTACATGTAATTTGTTAAGTTAGAAACATTGAAGAGGAAATATCGTTAGCATCAGCAAAGCATCAATTGTTTAAAAACCTCTTTAAGGTGTATTTTGCAGAGGTAAATCTATCCCTCCTTAAGACTAGTTTGTGGTCACCTAAAACTTCAAACTGAAGGTTAATGGTCAAAACATTCTTGAATTTAGTAGAATCCATTTACTTCAAACTACTTCTTCAGAGCTTTATCACCTTCAATAAAAGAGCCAGGATGTCATAAGGGCTTAAGGGTGGACAGAATAAGAGGAATCATGATGCAGACACATGGAGAGGACTATGCATATGTGTGATGTTCAGTGAATTTTTGCAAAATACAGTGCACATTGAAAATCTGGAATATTAGCAATATACTGGAATGTTGATAAAATACTATATTTTCAGTAATAATTTTTAATAATCATTAGCTTTTGCATATTGATATCAATGGCAAACATTTGAAATATTCTTCTTGGATATTCTATCTTCTTTTAAAATGGAAAATATAGTAATGGAGATGCAAGGGAGTCACAAATGTCTTGATTTAAATTTTAGCTCTGCCTCTTACTGGCATTTAGTAAATTCTGATTTCAATTATTTATTTCTTATCATTACTATCAATGATTATAATCATACCATAAATATACAAACCCTGAGGCCAACCATTAATTTTCCTAGGGTCTAAAAACTTTGAGTGGATAAGCCTTATTTTTCTTTTTCTCGGACAGTGAAATAAAATTGGGTCCTCACCAATTCAAACTCTCATTCATGCTATAACACATTCATGCTATAAGGACAGTAGTGTATGCTAGTGTTTTTCAAGTGTTATACAGTTGAGAAGATACCATATAAAAATTTATGTGTAGTCATTCTCAGGTGTTCCATTATTTACCAAAAGCCTGACTGGATGTAGTATGAATGAACTGAGTTCCCTCTATTCTGTTGTACTCTAGTGGCACACAATCTGAAGATGAGTGGCTTGAACAGGCTTCTGTGGATGGTGTCACATGATTAAGTCTGCTATTCTAGCATAAAAATCTCTAACCAAATATGAAGAGACATCAAAAACACACATGCACATTCTCTCACTCACATCTCTGAAAAATGACATAATAGTCACCTACATTTTTTTTCCTGTTGCTTTTCCACATTCATTGACACTAACTCTTGGCTAACTCCAAGGCAGCTGCTGCTGGCCAATCCTTTTATCTTTCATGGATTCAACACTTCACACAGAGTCCCACCCTGACTCTTGGCTGGATAAAAGCATCCTTTACTACAAAGATACAGGCGACTTGGCAAGAGCTCCATCACCCACTCTTCCTTGTAACTCTGCAAATATGCCATTACATTCACCCTCCTTCTAGAAAGAAAGCTGTACTTTCTGTTCTTTAAAGGTACTCTAGTGATCCAAGTCCTCCTCCTCAGACTTGCATCTTCCATTTTAACACCTTCATCCTCTCCCTCACTAAAATTTAATTTTCTCATTTGTGAAAAAAAGCAAATCGTATTTACTTTACAGAATTTTGGTGATGTAACTGCCTCCTTCTTTCTCCCATCACTGACTCTGCTCATATCCCAGGGCTCTATTATATCACTTTATAATTTTAAGCTAGTTCCAGTTTGACTCTACAATTGTGTCTTCCTCTTTCATCTTGTTTCTGGTTATTTTCAATTGTATTATTACATTCTTCACTACATCTCACCTAATTACAGACTGGACTCACCAAATTCTAGCCACTTTACTCTTTTGTCATTTGATAAATTTCACCCTTCTAACATGGAAATTTCTACCATGAAATTCCCTGAAAACTCTGTGAAGTGTATCTCCTCTCTTACCTACGAACCCACCTCAGTTTCTTTCTTTTCTGCTCACACTTTAAACTTTATCATGTTTTTTTGTCTTCTTGCTCTTCTATCCATTATTGTATAATCTCAACTGTCCAAAATGTCACCTGCCACTTACCTCTTAAAATTTTCCAATTAGATGTGCAGCCATCTGTCAAGCCCAGCACCTTAGTATCATGTTTGAGACTCTTCCATTGAGCCTACTGTAAGTAACAAGATTTGTCATTTGATTCTTCCATTAATTTGTGTCCACAAATTTTGCTGCTTTCTGCTTCGTTTTTCCCCTTGCCTTTTCATACTTAGAGTCTCTGAGAGCTCATCTAGGAAACCCCAGCCACAATCACTACAAAATAGAACCTGCATAAATGAGGAGAAAAAAATTCTCTAACTGTGAACAAGGGAGCACTTCTTCCAGTCTCTTAAAATAAAGAGATTATGTCCACTATTATTGTTCTAGAAAATATTCTTTCAATTTTAAGGCGATTTTTATTTGGCAATGGCTTTTTTAGTTAATTCTTGTTTTCTTTTGTATTGATCATATTAAGTACTACTACTTTATGCTCAACTAATTTTCATGTTTGAATAAATGTAAATGTATAGACATATAGGAATAACACTATGATTTTGTGCTTACTTTTCTAGCATATAAAACTTAAAGTGGTTGAGATCATAGAATGTATTAGCTACAGTTCTAGGCAAAAGAAATACAGCAATAAACATGCCTGCTATGGTCTTTCAGGAGAACATTTTATGAAGGGAAATATGCAAAACTGAAAGTGGCTCATGGTAAGGTAGTAAAAGAATTAAAACCACATATTAGAACAGACTGGCAGCTATAATTAGAGACTCTATATAATGTATCACTGAAATATTTAATCTAATAAGTAAATGACAAGAAGAAACGTACTAGAAGGTTCAGTGGGAACAACCAGTACACACGAGTCTTAGAAGGGATCAGCTTGATGCTTTGTTGGAGGAAAAGAAATGGCCAAAACTTTTGTGATATTTAATTGATCTTAGTAATATAAAATTAATATCCAATTCACTAGTTGCTTCCTTTTTAATGTGGTTATCAACTTATTGAAATGCAAATTTCATATGAAGGTGATTTTTCTAGAATGGTCTATGACCTACCTACCAATGTCACTGCAGATTGTTACTAAATCACTTGAGTATTATGATACATATGACTTAGTAATCACTAATTCCTAGAAACATAAGCAATATTATTGGTTTTCTAATTTTGAAAAAAATATTGCCAAAAAGAAATCTACATTGGTCAAATGATAAACTGAAAATGATATAAAATATAATTTCAAAACTGATGAAAAATCGGGCACAAGAATGGAAACATTACAACTTTATTATTAAAATAAATTCCTATTTAACACTATAGAAAGTCATTACCTAATTCCATCTGAAGATCACAGATGGAATGCCTTTATTATCAATGCCAATGTAGTCTTTTTTATTCTTTCTATCTCCTCTCACACAAACACCTGTTTGCCACAGTGACTATACTGCTCTCTTCATTAGACAAAATGAATGAGCAATACCTACAGAAAATCTAAGAGGAATTTCAGGAGAGACACCTTGGTAATATAACATGCTTATAATTATCAAAATCATCTATTTTTATGTTCTAAAGTTTTAATAGTGGGAATGCTTAAATAATGCAGATACTTAGAAATTGTAAAATCTTTATATATTTATTTATTTATTTGTGCATGAACCCAGGGTCTTGTATGAGCTAGGCATATGTTCTTCCACTAAAGTACATCCTCAGCCCAGATCTATATTTCTTAATGATTATTTTTACTTCTTTTCCTTTCTTATTATCAGATTTATTGTATGTTTGAATTTTTTCCTACATAAACTTTTTCTGGTAAACATTTGTTAAAATGGTGCTTTTGAAACTAAAAAGATACTCATCCAATTTTGACATGGTAGATTTTGAAAGATTCTGAGATGGATTAAACAACATTATTTTCCTTCTCTCCATTACTCTTCATTGTTTTTTCAGCATTACTCATTAAAAGGACTCTATTTTGATTAGGCCTGTCTATAGTCTATAAGAATTATTCTGACTTTGATCTCATGTTCAATCAAGAAATCTGCGCCTCTCTTGAACAACTGGCACATGTTTATACGATTCAAACAGCATAGATCTTGAAACCAATTTCTTCCTTTCTCTTGGCTGGTAGGGAGCTTGAAAGCAAATTTGTGACCTCTTTTGTAGTTGTTCATGATGTTGTGGCATATATTTTGTGCACGGATTTTAACTGTCATATAATTTTGACCTTATTTGCTATTATGTTTTCTTATTTGTAGCCTATTCCAAAATAAGATTTTTTAAAAAAATATTTTTGTTTTCAATGAGATATTAAAACAGCAAGTTAGATAGATAATTTCTATGCCATGCCTCTGGGGTTCTTTTGGTCAGGAAAGACTATCCTTCTAGCCACTTATTCTAATTTATCAAGTTGCCAGAGTCAGTTTAAATAATATTTCCTCTATGAAATTACATACATTCTTACATTCCTTTATAATTTCTTGCTTATCTGTGGTTTTAAAATGACCAATAACCAGCAAGAGATGAAGCAACTTTCACCTTCTGTGGCCAAGTAGAATTTTCCATCTCAGAAACCTTTCACTAAGAAATATGGATGCAGTGAAGAAGTTTTCAAGATTTATCAATAGCTTAATGGAAGACAGGAGGACTTGTCTGTGATTGCATTAAAGGTCTATAAACAAGGAGGAAAATAAAATACAGTGACCCTTTAATCCTTTCTGATTCTCATGTCCTATTTTCAAAGGAAGTCATTTTTGAGAAAACAAAGGAATCACAGAGATGGAATTGACTTCAAGAGTTTAATCAGTTCTCAAAATCAATCATTCACCCCAGTCCCAAGTTGTACAGCAAACTTGATTGCATCGAACTTTCATACCTTTTGCATGTTTATTATTCAGTACATTAAATCTGGAGTTGATTTTTCAAAGCATTTCTCTTTTGGACTTTTATAGATTAGTAGACAAGATTTTATAATCTAAGTCACACTCATTTTTTAAATATACAGTGTAAAACCTGCATTACACTGATCAGAGGTTTAAATAGGATAGGATAGGTAGATTAATTTCCAATATAAATTCCTAAAGAGCATTTATGAATGCACCTTCTAAAGGGTTCAATTGCAGAGATGGCTAAACATATCTATCAACAGAGTGACAAAATAGTACTGTCAAATAAAACTGTTTACACACACTGTTCCTGAAGAGAGATTTGAAGCTCAAGGGATCAACTGAAGCTCAATGTCCTTTTATGTTTTCATCCTAATGACATCTTTTTGCAATCTTGTTGGTGCCCATTTTCCCTTCACTTATGTATCAAGTGTGATACTTTCTAATAATAAGCCAAGAACATGCTTGGTTAATAATCCTCACAAAATAAACTGTGATAGAAAGAAGGCTGACTCACCATGCTACTCAATTAGAGAAATTTGTTTTAACTGTTTCCAAAATCAGAGGAGAGCTTCCAATGTAATAATTACATGGTGTTTAGACACATATAATCATCAGATTATTGCTGTACCTTTTGTTTCATTTCTTTAAGAAAAAGGAATCAGATGCAAAGACAGATCCAACATTTTAAATACATGGAAATATTTTATTTGCATTATTAATAATAATTAAACAAACACAGCATCTTACAAGTATGTATCACCTTTTCTTTAAGGTTTTATAGTAACTTTAATTGAAACTTAAACTATATCTCTTTGAAACACTTTCAGTGACATGAAATATCCCTTAAATCAAAGGGGATTAAACCATGCCTTTCAGACTATCTAAAAGTCCAGGAACAAACTCTATATTTTAAAGTGTTTGAGAAATGGCTTCTTCCCCAAGAACAGGTTTTAACTAAGTACAATGTTATTAACCAGTTTTATCTCATGTTCCTCTTAAATACATTACTTATTTTATTTCTAATAATAAGGTAAAGATCCTATTTCCATTGATAAAGACAAAGAAATAATAAGAAAAAAATCCTCAGCTCAGTACACTGATTTCATTAAGTATTTCTCATATTTTACTTCAGATTACATCTCTTAATCTCATTTCCCTGTTCCAGGGATTCTTGGTCCTGTACCTCAGTGAAGTCCTCAAGCCGTCACATGAACCTTTGCTTAACCCATTTGTTTAGGTCAGACTCACCTGGGATTTCATGCCTTGGCATTTTCAGAAATGTCCTTGCTTCAACTGTGCTCAAATTTGCTCTTAGCTCATGAGACCTCTCCACGAAAGCCTCTGTAAGCTTCAACACCAAAATGCTGCTAACGCAATACCTAAATTTCAACTCCCAAACGCCTCAGGTCTTCAAGTGTTCAAACCCATCTCAAAGGGGTATTGCAAGGCTTCCTCATGGAACAGATCGGCTAAACAAGAGCTCCTTGCACTTCTCTCAACTGTTAACTAAATGCTGTTAATGGTCTATCGGCTAGGAAGGAACATTCCCAAAAGGATAAGTCCTGTTTAGAGTTTCAGAAATATTTCAAGGCACTCACAGGCATGGTCTACGTTGATGAATGCAGAGATATTTTTCCCATCACGGAGAGTAAACATGCACACCAAACCAGTATAACAGGTTGGAACATACAGTACTACTACCCTCAGGCTGCAACTTAGAAGCACAGACACGAAGGCACCTTCCCGCCTAGATTTTTTTTTCCTTGGAGTAGCCATACAAAAATAGCATAACTTTGAAATGTTGTCATAAAAGCACTCCATACATGTGCATACAGATTTTCGAATGACCCCTGGTTGCAAATGTCTTAAAAGCCAATGCAACTTCTGTGTAGTCACTGAACACAACTTCTGTGTAGCCTGGATAGACCAGTCCAACAATGGCCTAATTGAATACAAGACAATGCTTTCATGGTCAGGAATACAGAAGTGGAAGATGTCAAAAGGAAAAGTATTTATACTACTGCTTTCCCTTTACGAAATCAGAAAGTAAGTGCCTCTAGAAAAGATTGTACCATCGTCTTCCATAAAATGTAGGCTCTGAGTGCATGGGGTGGAGACCTGAGTTCTGGCAACTGCTTTTGTAAAATCAAGGACAATTTTCTTAACTTTATAGGACTTCTACTTTTTTTACTCTTTGAAGTAAAAACATTAGACTTGAAGATCTCTAAACTCTCTTGTAGGTTGAAAATATTAATATTCTACAGTTGTTTTCTCTTACTCTGTGACAGTCAGATTCTCCTTCAGTGAGTTGGTGAAAAATTCTCTCCTGATTGCCATCCAGGGCCGACACTGCCTTCTATAGGGTCCAGCCAACTCCTCTATACTTGAAACATTTACTTTTTCTCAACTGAGTCTTAGAAAGTGATTTCTTAGAGCTAAATAAGAAAGAAGATCCAGGTGCAAGTAGCACATACCTGTAATCCCTACAACTTAGGCAACTGAGGCCGGAGGACTGCAAGTTTGAGGCCAGCCTCAGTAACTTCTCCAGGTCTTAGCAATATAGCAAGATCTTGTCTCAACAACAATAACAAAAGGTCTGGGGATACAGCTCAATGGTAAAGTGCCTAAGGGTTCGGTTCCCAGTACCAAAGACATAAAAGAAAAATAAAGAAGGAAGAACCGAGGAGGGAGATAATTTATCAGTAGTGCTCAAAAACATCCACTAGCACAACAGGCAGCCTGAGTAACTGATGTGTGTCCAACAGCACAGGGGAGACCCCCATTCAAGGTCACCTCCCCTCACAAGGTTCCTCCAGCTGATGAGAACTCAAAAATACTTTTTTATTCAAATAATCCCAAGGGTGAAGTATTATATTGTATTCTTCACAAAGATGATGAATGGCTTTGTATGTATTTTGACCATGGATGAAAAAAGAAAACAGAAAAAACAAGTTCCTGGAGATTTTCCTGAAGTAGGAGGGACTCAGAAGGTGAGGACCATAGCCCCATGATGAAAGATTGTTTCCCCTTTTATTTACAATTATGACCAGGACCTTTCCTGCCTATTCATAGATAATGCTTATTCATGGTGGAAGAAAAGAGGTTAAGAAGCCCTTATATGTCCAAGGTGGACTCTGGGAAAATCTTAGACTAAAGCATATCTAGGTAGCTCCCTGTTGGGAAGGGGCTGCCACCTGCTGTCATCTGAGTCATAGCCCTCCACTCCTACCACAGACTGACAGGGGTCTCTTGGTGGGAACAAATTTGCACATGTTACTTGAGGAAATAATTCTTCCTTTCCTCAACAATGCATAGAAAGCACTGACCCCAAATCTTTAGCCATATTATTTATACATTTTTATTTCTGTTTTCCAAGATGAGGAAAACAAGTTTTACATTGTCTCCCCCTAAATAATTCATTTTATTGATCCACAGAATGTTCTAAACCTTCATGTGTAACAGCTAATGTTCTGTGTGGGGTTACATTGACACTGGGTCTAAAAGAGAGAGATTGTCTTTTATATTTGGGAGGATAATTGAGATCTGTTCATATTCTGTTAAAGATAGCATTGGATCCCATCACTTTCATTAGGGAAAAATGGGTTCCCAATGCAAATGAAAATATGAAATGTTATTAGTAGAAGGGCTGCATAGCAAGTGCACATGCAACCAGGCCCTGGGCTGTATGAGTAGTTCAGACACATACAGGAAAAGCACTAAAATCAATAATCCTTGACAATGTCTATGCTGGCCTTCTGTCTTTGACGATTTTCTTCTGCCCAAACAGAATACCAGAGACTGGCTAATAAACAAAAATCTATTTTTTCATAGTGCTGTAGACTAGGAAGTACAAGCTCAAGGTATTAGCAAGAATCTGCTCTGGTCCTTCTTGCTGCAACCTCACATGGCAGAAGGCAGAAGAGGAAGAGTGAGCTAATCTGCTCCCTTAAGCCCGTTTTATAGCAGCACTAGGACATTTACCAGGGCAGAGGCCTCATAACCTGAACACCCCCTTAAAGGTCCAATATTCCAGTGCAGTTGATTTGGGCATTAAGTTTCCAACAAAAAAATTTGCGGGATCACATTCATACTAAAATACCCTCCAAATTATAAAGAGAGATGGTACAGTGAATCGGGATAACCTAGATAAATAGTTTTAGAAAATCATTATCCAAAGCACATAATGGAGTTCCAATGATAATCTATATGATAATTTAAGGATAAAATAATATCTTCATAGCCAAATTATGTAAGTCAGTCTTTCATATATTGAATGAATAAAGCATTGCATCTGAGCAAAGTTATTTCAGCTGAGAACATCCATTTGTAAACAGAATTGACAATAGTTATTAACATTTCAAAGACCCTCACAAACTTTTTATAAGTGCAATTAAGTCAACAGCAAAATTAAACATTTAGAAATACTTTTTCACTTACTTTGATCATGTCAAAACTCAATTTCAGATGTACAACAGAGTATTACACAGTGAACACAATAATATTAGGATATTCTATAAATGAAAACTCCAGAATATATTTGATTTGTTTTATAAGACATTACACAAACATCAAAATTTCTTATCTTTATACATTGCAAATAAAGCTATAAATTATTCTCCAATGCTTTTCTTTATAATTTTAAGAATTCATCTATCATTTAAAAGCAGCAACTTAAACAAGTAACTTTGTTTTCAACTCTAATCTGATTAATAGATTCTCTTAATTTTAATGCAAATTGATCTAGAATTAAAGCATTTCAATACTACAAGAACGCTATTTGAACAATTTGTAGATCTACCAAGGATACATTTCTGATAAGATCAGAAGAGAAGCACACATTCCTTATTGAAAACTCTTCATGGAGTATGCAAAGGAAAATACCCCAGGATACACCTGTTCTCACAAGTATTCCGGAACTACAGAAGTCTTACAGATATAGTTTCATGATTCTTTGACTTAAAGCATAGCATTAAAATTACATACTATTGCACTTTTTTAAAATTAAATCTTGTGCATGCTTTTTTGATATATTCTGATTATTAATTCTGAAAGTAATTATATATTTATACACATATATATTTGAGAAAGGAAAGCTACCTTTAGACAGCAGAACATACGTATTGACAGAAACTTATCATGCATAAAAATGCCAGAACAAAAGAGAAAATAAAAATGTCTATTCACATTCTAGGACTCCAATCTAAGAAGTAAATATCACCCATGATCCCAATACAAAGTCGGATGATAAGGGAAGAGGTTTGTTTACTCCTCGGTCTACTTCAATCCCTAATCATAGACAGGTAATGCCCCAACACAGCCTAGGATAAGCTATTCAGATGGTTTCCAGTTACAGGCATTTTATACAAAATCATTACTATATGAACACCCCCAGAAACCTAGGTGCTTCTCATTTGCTTTTCCAAAGAAAAATACTGCAGACAAAAAAGGAATCTATTCTAATCATATACTATCATGACACCCTTTGGTCCATAAAACACGTACAGATAAATTATTCTCATAGAATTATGCTAAAAGATACTTTTATCCTCTTGTTTCTTTTTGATTAAATTCAATAAGTGATCTTTTTATTAATTTTTCTGCTAAAATGCTTTATAATTGCATTTTACACAGTATTTCAAAAAATATTTAGAAAACATAAAGAGTAAACACAAGAGTTTGGAATTCTGAAACAGGTGTAAAGAAGACTAAAAAGAAACCAAAGAAAAATACAATAATTAAACAATAAAGTAGATGTTACTTTTATGACCAGGCATATCTACAATCATCTGATTATTGTTCTGAAATGTGTTTTATTTCATAGGTATAGTCATATTTTTAATTAACTTAATGGAAAACGGCACAGTTTACATATTTTTCTTGGCAGCATATTATTTGTAGTTTAACAAGAATATTATTAAACAAAATGTAATTATTAAGTAAACTTTTAGCAATCTGCCTTGACAAAAAATTATTTTTTCTATAAGGGTGGTAAATAACTTACAAGAAAGTAGACCACTAGAAATCATTGCCATAATTTTGGTTCCATTTTCTATTTTTTTTTAATTTTGAAAGAACTTTTCTCAAAGTGAAACATGTGAGCTGCCTTGCATGTTTCCAACAACAAGCCTAACTATACATGCCTGTCAAGCCAGTGTCAACAAAGCCAATCCCTTCAGAGGACAAAGGTATCTGATTCAGAAAGACTTGTAAAATAAACCGCTCTCTCCAACTGATAAGCTCTCCCCTGAGCCCCTGTTTTCTCCCTTTAAAAGGGGGTTATATTAATTACAGGGACACTTAGCTGGTAAACCCCAGAGATAGTAACACTTGATTACAAATAAAAATTCCATAGATAAAGACGAAAAACAACGTTTAGTAATGTTGGAAAAAGTCCAAAGTGAAAACACACTGAGAGTTGGTTGCACCATTCTCCAGCGTTATACTGGGTATTAAAAGATTTTTCCTACTTTCCACGGAGCTTAGATTCTGTGTAGGTCAGGTTATCAGACACAACAGAGATGACACGCGTCTTCTCAATGAACAACAATCCAACCTCCTTTCCCTACCTTCAAAGAACATGCCGGGGGCATGAATGCATGGAGCTCTCTCTCTCTCTCTCTGTCTCTCTCTCTCTCTCTCACACACACACACACACACACACACACACAGCCATCAACACTGCTTAAATTTCTCTCTGGGTACACTTCACAGGCGTTGGCACTTACCTTGCAAAGATGTGTTAGGCAAGCTTGCTTGATTCTCTCCCATTTTGTTATTCCTTTTCTGAAGGAAGCCAAACAGTGTCAGGTTGTGTCAGTTACCCTGCAAGCTCTGTGACCTTCTGACTTTCTACTGTAGAGTGGTAACAGTATACTACCTGCTTTCTTCTGTGAATAATTACCATTCTGCCTCCTGAGTTACCTGGGCTTGCAGGACCTGTTTGACTATGAAGTGAGATCACATTCTTTGATCCAGTGTACTCATATTAATGCGTGCTTCACAAAACATGGCTTTGTTTCAGTTTTGATATTAACTTTTAATTCTGTACTTTCACTTTAGTCCAGAAACATACCGACATTTTTCTTTAAAATAGTGCTGATATTACCAACACACCAGGCTTCAGAGCCAGAGTTTTGTTTCTCTTAGGGAAGTTAAATAAAATTTAAGTAAATTATTGAACATCCTTTTTTTTTAATATAGGGAAATAAAACACAGGCTGGCAGTGCACTTTGTATAGCTATGTAAAGGCTGGTTTTTGAGATCTCTAATTCTTGCTGCGTGACTATAACTTGCTGAGAATCAGTTTCCTGGACTATAAAATGGAATGATATTCATTTCAGAAGTTTAATAGGAAGATTAAAACAATAAAGTGTGACCTATTCTAAACATTGTGGATGATGGAAAATAAAAACAAGTGGAACTTTCTCTTCTTTCCTCTGTCTTCTCTCTTCTCTACTTCCTCGTTCTTTTTCCAAAAAGCAGAACAAATGCAAAACTGAAGCACTGATGTCATGGAATATTTTCTGATATCAGTTATGCTAATTATTAAATGAGAGGTTCTGGTGTCTCCGATCCTGGTGTCTTAATAGCCTAATTAATATAAGCAGAATACAGATATTTCCATAGGAGTGCATATTAAATTAGACTAATTGTTGTGCCTCACACAAAATAATCTTTAGTTAAAAAAGACATAAATTGGAGATTTATCATTTAATATTAATTTTTATGTGACAGAAGAAGATCACAAAATTAAGGTGATTTAACTTTTGTTTGCCCTAAAACATCTACAGGAATACATACAAAATCTCTACTTTCTTCCTTTAGAATTCCTTCATTTTTGGTTTTTGTCAGAAAAGTAGGGCTCAAACTCTTCCCTTAATCATTCTTTAGCCTTTTATTTGTAAATAACCTGTATATCTTATTTGCTACTTTATTATTGTAAAAGTTGAATACATAATTTATGTAAACAACAGAAATAGCAAACAAAAGGCTGGAGCGGTGGCTCAGTGGTTTTGGCGCTTGCCTGGCAAGCACGAGGACCCGGGTTCAAACCCCAGCACCACGTACAAAAATAAGTGTTAGAGTAACTAAGGCCATGTGAAAAACTAAATAAAGTTGTTTCTCCCTTTCTCTGTCTCTCTCTCTCTCACTGTTACTCTCTCTAAAAAAAAAAAAAAAAAGTTTTAGAAATAAAAGCAAGCATGAGTTGTATTGGGAAGGGGGAAGGGATAAGGGTGGGTAATTGGGGGGGATTTTGGGGATAAATATAATTTTCAGAATTTATATGTATTATATTATTTCATTCTAAGCTTGTTTGATTGTTCAACAACTAAATTTCTGAAAAAAATCAGTACTGCAAAATTTATAACTTCTGTGGGTCTCAGTTTCCTCATCTGGAATATGAAGAAGCTGGATAATTTATTATGGAAAACACATTTCACAACGATCCAGGAGTCTCTGATTTATAACCTACCTTGTGGTCTGTTCCAGAAGACAGCACTCCTAGGCCAATTGCAGACTATAACACATGAACCATGCTACATACTTTACCAAAAGTAACCTAAAACAATACAACACTACAATCATCACATTCTAACTTCCCACAAGAGAAGCAACATACAAATCAATCCTCATTCATTAAGACAAACTGGAAGTGTATTTACATATATGCCCTAGGCACCTAAAATTAGTCAATAACAGTAATAAAGGACCCATTATCTATGAGCTGAATTAGGATTTATGACATGTGGGAAGTTTTAATGAAAATAGACTACAGAAGTTCTATTCTTGAGCCAAGAAAAAAAGCACAAACATATAAATACTAGAAACCACAAGCGTTTTTGTAGGTCCACAGAAAATAACATAAATATACATTTAGTTATACTGAACCAGTTTCAATACTAATGAAGTCCCATGCACACATGCTTTTTTTCTTTCCTTCTGGGCATTTTTACATACCTGGAAAACATTTTCCAGGAGGTTACACCTTCACCAACAGTTCCAAAGAGGAATAAAAGTACCCTCCTCACAAAGGTTGAACTACAGGGTCTCAAAGAAAAGGATAGGGATTACCTTCTAAAGAGGAGAGATGATGTTCCACAAGGCAAAAATGGCAAACTTAAAAGTTAAAAGAGAAGGAGGGGAAGTAGGTAGATTTACCTTCAAGAGCAACAAAATCAAGAGTTAGCAGAAAAAGGATAGAAGAGGTGAGAGTAATTGTGAAATGTTCCAAAAACTGAGTTGGAAATGAATGAAAAAACAAAAAGAAGAAGTTTATGCGTTAACTTAAAGAATACACCCACATATGCTCGCTCTCTCTCTCCTCTCTCTCTCTCTTACACACACACACACACACACACACACACAACCACAAAAACAAAAGGCATTAGTGGCATTAACCAAAACAGCTTCACTGAATGGTGAAAAGGAAACTATAAAGTATAAAAAGTATCAAGAAAATTTTCTTAATCTTGAAAGGCTCAAAATGAATGAGTCCTAAATATGCACTAGGTCACTTCTGTAAAAATAACTGAATGTATTTTTAAACAACTTAGATGGCACAATGTAAAACAATATGTCCAATCACATTTCCTGTTTATGTTCCCAACATTATACTAAAATGAAGTTCAAGAAAAGGCAAAGCACAATATTATAAATAAATGATAATATTATGTATGTTCTCATTTAACATTCTGGTTGAATGTTCTGTCTATAAACTATATATGGAGAAGAAACCAATGTCATAGGTTAGACCTGTGCGGTCAGTTATAGAAGTGATTACTGTTATTTAGTTCTAATTTTTAAGGAAGACATATGTGAAAATTTGAAGGAAATTATGAATTAGGTCTTTCAAGTTCCAAACATTGGCATCATATGTTATAGAACATGGGACCCGTGGTATGTAAAATGTTTGGTTCACTTAACTTTATTAAAACCATGGACTGTAACCATAGATACATGGAAATAAAAGGAGAAATGATTGGCTAGAAAATAATTAAAACTCTATAACCATAATACTCCAATACATTATTAGAGCCAGGCACGGTGGCACATGCCTATAATACTAGCTGCACAGGAACTCAAGGCAGGAAGATCACAAGTTTGAGGTCAAACTTGGCAATTTAGTGAGACTTTGACTCAAAATAAAAAAAAAAAGTGCTGGAAATTTTAGCTAAGTAGTAGAGTATAATAATAATAATAATAATAATAATAATAATAATAATACAAAGACATTATTTGAGCAGAAGTCAAAATATGCACTATGGAGAAACTGACCCTATCTGCTAAAAATCCCAACAATTGGAGGGAAATTACATGCTCACCTACCAACATAGACTGTTAAGATACAGTTACAAAAATTAAGCTGATATGTTCTCTTTTCAAGTGCATGTTCCAATGGTACTTTTGTCCTCTGTTTTTACAGTAAAAAAAAAAACAAAAACAAAAACAAAAACAAAACACATAGTTCCCATCCAGTCCTATTTTAATTGTTCAAACTATTTCAATCTGTTCCAGATCTATGAAGAAGCTAAGTAATAATGTTTTGAAAGAATTAAATGTGATAACATTTAAATATTCTACATTGTGTCAGGCAAGTAAAAGTTTGATTTCTCAATATCATTCCAATGCAAATACTCAAGTCTGTCTAACTACCCAAAGTGGAGCAAATATGTTCAACTATTGGGAATTTATCACAAAGTTTTCTGAAATGAAGCTACTTTAGAAATTTTTTCTTTCTTGATTAAAATAAATCCAACAGTTCAAAAATGATGATGCTAACCTAATATTATGAGTCATATGGTGTTAGACCCAAGCATTTCATCATCTAGTTTTCTAGAATACAGATTCTTACTGAAGTTGGAAGTTTTGCTGGTTATTTGTAGCCAAGAGTTCCCAGGTGGGAGCTGTCTGATCTTCACAGATGCTGAGTGCCTATGCATCCTACAGAGAGAAAATGCTTTGGTATTCCAGGAAAGGGAGGAATAAAGAACATATAATGTAAAAAAAAAAAAAAAGTGGGTAGAGATGAATTATTATTTTCTCATGCTTAGAAATACTGACACAAAATATTCTAACTCCCTTTTCTGGATCTGGTTACTACCATATACCTAGTTGTTTTAGGCAGAAATTTAGAATTTATCCTTGGCTCTGCCTTCATATTCTCCACATTGTCCCCTTGTCCAATCAATTCTGTGACTGATATGTCACTGAAGTCCATTCCTTTAACTTTCCATTTCTGTTAAGTGAGGCCATCATCTACTCTTGCTAAGACATCAAACTTCTGAAATAAAAGCTTTCTTCCTTCTAATTCATCCTATAATTTCAGAGTGATCTTCCCAAGGAATAGCAATCACACAGCTTCCATGCTTATGTATGTCCATTAATCCCACACCTTACTGCCAATGATGTCAACATGGTATCGCCAGTTTTCTATCCCAGTGGCTCTTCATTCTGCATTAACATTCCAGTTCATTAACTCCTCTATCAAAGCCCAACATCCTCAGGTATACTTGACTTTATAATCCTAAGCAGCTGAATATATAATATGCACATAATCATATTTGATTTTCTAGACAAATGAATATAAAAAAGCATTACTCCAAATAAGTGCCTTGTTGACTAGTAGGTAAAAGTGTCCTTTTATGTACTACTAACTAAACTTTTAGTTCTCTGTCACTTTTTTTCATGAAATTACATACAGAATTCTAAGAAAATGAATATTGATAAAGAACAAAGAAAGTAATTCTTTCAATGTTAGGGAGTATTCATTAACAAGGAAATAAGTCATAATTAATGGCAAGGACAATAATGTCATTTTAATGATCTTGACATTGCAGTTGTATTACATAAAGAAGCCAAGGAGCTATGCAAATTATATTCTAACACACACACATACTCACAGAGAGAGTTGTTTAAAAATTACTGATGGTTTGCAGATAAGTTCACATAATTAAGAAATAAAGTGACTCATCTAATATAACAGGCATATAACGGTGCCAAGTTGGAAGCCAGGTAGGAGTGACACTGCAAAGCTTTCTAATTTGCTGCTGAGACTAGCATCCTATTTCCAAATTCTGGAAAAATATACGTAACAAGATATTAAAAACATGCTTGTAATCATAGTACTGTGATATATACTTTTTATTAGGATAATGAAACATTTTCTTAAATGCTTGAAAGTTTGAAATTAAAATTTTCTCCTTAGCTTTTTCAGTCTCATTCATGTAAATCCAGCGAGAGTGGGAAGGCTAAATTTGTACCAGTAATGCAAAACTATTCTTTGGATCAGAAAGTCATTTTCTTATACCACCCCCACTACAAAACATGGGCAATGATAGCTATGCAATCATCATCTGAAAGAGGGAAAATGTTAAGACAATTTTAAAAGTATATTTAACACCATATCATGAAACTATAAAAGGAAATACAATGCAAAAATTTACACATAGAGAATTAATTACAAATAACTATTAATGCTCAACAAACTTTGGAACTGACTGATGTAAGCACAAACATGGAATTTATCAATTTGGAAATTTTAGGACACTAAAAATATATCTCTAGGAAAAAACACTAGAACATCAAGGTTTAACAGGAACACCAAGATGATAGAATGATTGCTCTATGTAATTGGTGGTTTGGTTTTGTTTTGTTTTTAAAGAGAGAGGGACAGTGAGCAAGAGAGAAACAGTTTTATTTAGTTATTCATGTGGTTTTCATTCCTCTGACATGGTGCTGGGTTCAAACCCACATCCTCACACATGCCAGGCAAGAGCTGTACAAACTGAGCCACTGCTCCAGACCCTATGTAATTTTTAAAAGTGCAGTGAAATGTTTAAATGATATTATCAACATAAAAATGATTTTTTTTCATCAAGCCCCCTATATTCAAATGACCAACCCTAAAGACAGGAGTTTCATCCGTGTGACTCAGAGCGATCTAAGAGGGTTTATATTTACTTGTTTTACAAGTGAGACTCAGTCGTTCATGCTGAGAAGTGAAATATTTTCTAGTCTTCAGTCTTCCATGATAACCCCAAAAGCAACAACAAAAACCAACCAGCAATTATTACCAACCTTACACAGCAATTTGGCAAATACTAACTAAATGAAAACAACATTTAACAGCTGTTCAGGGATAAGAGCTTTCCCTAACGACCATTGGGGGCCAAACTGTATGAAAGTGCAGCTAAGATAAGAGGTGACATTTCTAATTGTCCTTAGAGACATTCTATTCCTCTTACTTAGATCTTAAAATATTAATAATAGGTGCACATGTCCAAAACAAACACTGTAACTGTAACAGTCACTTATTAAAATGAACACTAAATGGCTTCATTTCAATTTATGAAGCATGAATAAGACAGTGATAAAAATTATGGGGATCAGAGAGAAAGTAGTTTATCATTTGCTACATTAGGTTTTCTTTACTTTAAATTTCTTTTTATTTTTCTTTATTTTCTTTTTCCCTCTTATTTTTTCTCTTGTACTTTCTTTTTCTTCCTTTTCTTAATAATAAAGTCAAAAAGGCATAACATGCGTTTCCTAGAAAATGAATCCAGGAGAATTACTTCCTTCAACATCATAATGAGCTACTACTTTCTACTGAGAATGTTTTCTTTCTGAAAGCTCCACTTTTACTTTCCTGCTGACTACCTGCCAGCTAGCATTGTTAAAGAAAAGGAGATGAAGGATTAAAGTCTCCAACCTTCCCCCAAGCAGCTAACACTTAAAATAGACTTTTCTCTAAAGTAAACGACTGCTGTCTTTCCTATGGAGACCAGATTTACGAAAGAGGGAGTGTGTTGCATGGGGTGGGGTGGGGGTGCAGGCAAAAGAAGACAGATAAACAGCTTGTGTGGATGGATTTTTTCAGGATAATAGGCCAAATGGGGAGATACCTATGAAAGAAGAAAAATTCCAAGATGATGCTTGAAAATATTGCACCATGGGCAACGAAGGGCTCACAACATGTGAGCAATTTAATGAATAAATAACTATGAAAATAGGGACAGAAACACCAGGGCTAAAGTTAGCTTTAAATACTTATTCCCTCATATTCATTCCTCATGCCTCATCTAAAATCTTTTAGTTTCCTATATCCTAACATATCAATTATTATTTCCTTAACACTGGCCCTGTCTTCCAGCCCTCGAAGCACACCTTCAGAGCAGTTCTTCGTTGTTATTTTCAGATCTGACAGATTCATAAGCATTCAATACTTGATGATTGAATAATGAGAAAATAACACAATTATACTTCCTTTTTCCTAAAACCTTTATGATAAAATTAAGAAAAAGCATGAAAGATAACTAATTCACAAAGTTTCTTATATTCCTACTTCTCTCTTTCACAAGTCTTCTATAAATTACCAGTTTTCCAGTTTGAGAGAACTGTAAATTTCTTTAAATTACATAAACATTTAGAAAATCATTTTTTCCCTCAAAATTGGAGACCAATCTGAAATTTCAATATTTCAAAGTTCCCATGGTGTGAAGAAATGAACTGAGATTGACTCTCATGAAATAAGAGAGTTAAAGTTTCGAGGAAGATGAAGGTGTGAAATACAGCAAAAAATCTGGAAGGTAATTTAACTCTTTGAAGTTAAATTGAAGAGAATTTTCTACTTGATAATTTATGGGTAATTTTATAACATCAGAAATTCACAAATTCTGGAGTTATCCACTCTCATAGATTTTTTTTTCTGAAGATGTATTTTTAAAATACAGACTCCAAAACATTTTAGATAAGTTATTCCAATCTCAGTTATCATCAGTCTCAATTCTTCTGTAGTCCTTGTTTTATTCTACATGCCCACTCTCTGAAGCATTTAAACAGGTGACCCTTTGTTTATTTTATTTTATTTTATTGAGGAGTTGCATTGTTGTACAATTATAAATGCATATGTAGTAACAATATGATATGCCCCAATTCTAATCGAGAATCACCCCCACATCACCCACACCCCAGTCTCTTGAGTCTTCTATATTTCCCCCATAACACTGATATAAATGTGTGTATGTATTATATATATATGATTGTGCATTGTCCAGAATTAAATGATTATATAAAAATTATTTGACTTCTTAGGGAAGTAAACAGTAAAGCCACATTATTGATTCCCCCCTCAGGTCCCTCCCTATCATCACTCCCTGCTCTTCCCTCATCCCCCACCCTTTGATTTTTTTTTTTTAAGAGAGAGATGGACAGTGAGAAAGAGAGAGAAGAGAAAAGCAATTTTTATTCAGTTTTTCATGTGACTTTCATTCCTTTGGCACTTTGTTGTGTACATGGTGCTGGGATTTGAACCAGCGTACTTGCACATGCCAGGCAAGCACTGTAAGGCCAAGCCACCGCTCCAGCCCCCCACCCTTTGATTTTTAATAACTGTCACAAGAGCCTTCCTCCCTGTTTCTGTGTCAAAATTTTACATGTATATATATAAAATTATACAAATATAATAATAACTGATTTTGACTAAGCATATGAAAACTCTAATATTTGAATTTCAAATTGTAAATAAATTTACAAAATTTCATTAAATAGCCACACAAGATGCTTAAGTACAAAAACCTCTGATATTAAAATAATTTATCTTTACAAATGTATGTATGGAAACTATTTTTAAGAAATGTTTACCATATTCTCTTTCACTATTGATGACAAAAAAATTGTATAATGATTTTTATACTGAGGTAAAGTCTGCATGCAAGAAAATGCACCCATTTTAAGGATACCATTGGATATATGCTAGCTTTCCACTGCTGTGGAAAAAATACTGGAGAAAATCAACTTAGAAAGAGGAAAAGTTTTGGTTCAGTCCATGGTCACTTGAACCTATATTTTCTGGGTCTATGCTGGGAGAAAAAATCAAGGCAAAAGGGTTGGGAAGAGCACAGCTGCTCACGTTATGACAGCCAGGAGGCGCAGAGAGAGGGAGAGGAAGGGACCAGGGTCCCAATATATCTGTTACTCAGCTTTTCATCACTATGACCAAAATAGACAACAAGAACAATTTAGAGGAGGAAGTTTACTTTGGCACATGGTTCCAGAGTTTTAGTCCATGGTCTGCTGTGGTCATTGCTTTGGGCCCAAGGTCATGCAGACATCATGGCGGAAAGATATAGTGGAGGAGCCCTTCCCTGTTCTTGGTGATCAAGAAGCAGGGAGAGAGAACAGAGATGGCTATGCAGGACAGATGAACTCTTCAAGGGCATACCTCCATGAGGCACCTCTTCTGGTCAAGCTCCACCTGCCTATTAAAACTAGAATGGATGAGATAGGCTATAGCTCTCTGATTTAATCATTTCACTTCTGAATATTCCTGCATTAACATAGGGCCTTTTGGGCCAAACATCATATGCAAACCATAACCATACCCTTCAAGGCATATCCCTAATGACTTTCCAATAGATCCTCCAGCTGCTAACCAAGCCTTCAACACATGAGCTTTTGGGGTCAGATCCAAACTATAACAGATGAGTTTTGATAAATTTATTTAACCTTGCAACTACCACAACTTTGAAGATACAGAGCATTCCCATCAGTCTAAGAAGTTATCTTATGCCCCTTTGCACTTAATCCCATCCTTCACCCCAATTCTTGTTGCACTCAACACTGATAACCTGTCTCACTGTGTATTTGTTTGTCTTTTCTGGAATTACATAAAAGTGGAAAAGTTTGGATCGTGAGGGATCTGAACTCATCAGTGAGTGAATCAATTGATAGCTGAATTAATTACTGGTAGGTAGGACCTACTTTGAGGACACAGGTCATTGTGGTCACGCTGAGTTTATCTTCTCTCTGGTGCCTTTCTCTATCAGTGCTTCCCTGCTGCCAAGAGGTGACAGCTTTCCTCTGCCATACCCTTTCACCATGATGTTCTGCCTTCTTCAGATCCAAAGAAATGGAGCTGGGCTACCTTAGACTGAATCCTGATACCCTGAGCTAAAACAAATGTTTCTTGTTCTAATTGTTCTTATCAGGTATTTTGGTTACAGTGACAAAAAGCTGACTAAACACAGTAGTGGAGACAGCTTCCTTCCCTAAACCTTACATACCAACTTCTACTAACTTCAAACTTTTTTTCTGAAGCTTTCTAACCTCTTTCACCCTTCACAGAACTGAAAAGTTTTGGGCATGTCTTTGGATTGAATTTTGGTTTAAGGGGATGTTGTAGCTGATTTAATCTTCTATTCAGACCACTAACACTTTCTCCTTAACACGATAATTCTGTTTTGCTCTATCACTCATGTGTTCACTGGACTAGCATTTTTAATTTCCTTTGAGAACTTTCCCTTTGCCTTCACAACTTGGTTAAGTATTCAGCATACGAGGCCTAGATTTTAACTGATCTCTCTCTCTTTTTTAATTGGTTCATTAAACATGTACATAATGATGGGATTTCTTGTTACATATTCATTCATGTTCACTATACAACAGTACAATTTAGTCAACAACCTACCTGAGAGTGCCCCCCTTCCTCCTCCTATCCCACAAACTGATCCCTTTCTTCTGCTAAGCCTTTCTCTTCTTTGATGTGCATTCCTCACCAGCTTAATCATTTCTAGCTTTTGATTTAATGTGAGAGAGATGTGAGCCTTTCTTCTATTTGAACATGTAAAGGTCATTTTAAAGTTACTAATTAGCCTGATCTAAACATTGTTACATCTTAAGGAATAGGGAGGCTTAAAGGGAGGGAGAAGGATGGGGAAACAGCCAGTTTCAGAAGTCAGGACACACACAATACTTATTAAGTTTGCTACCTTATATGGGTATGGTTTAAGGTGCCCCCCCCCCATCAAATTTTAATAGTAACATCAAATCAGTGATCACCAATCACTGTAACAGGTATAATTATAATTATAAAGTATGAAATATTGTGAGAATTAACAACAAGTGAAACAGAAATGAAATGAGTGCATACTACTGGAAAAATGGCACAAATAGATTTGCTTGACTGAGGGTTGCCACAAACCTTCAATTTGTAAAAACTATAATATCTGCAAAGCACAATAGCAACATGTAATAAAACAAAGTATGCTTGTAATAAAGATTACTTACATAAGTTACTATGCAATTATATAATGGAGTAGTCTGCTATTGTTAATCTAGGGCAATTCATTGACTTGAATGCACAACGCACTGTGGTTGCTATGTTTGTCCGGATATAAGATGTATGCTTAAAAAATGTGTAATAATTACCTGTGTGTTTTAGGATTATTGGTGAATGTCTAATTTCTTCATTTCATCCTTGATTTTCATATTTTAAAACAGTTGTGTCTTACTCTCATATTCAAAACAGAAATAATTTATGTAACATTTTGAGAAAAAATCAGACTCATTAATGATACTGACTATCCTTTACATTAAATTAGGAAACAAACAGATAAGAGATCTTTCATTGTGCTTTCCAAAAAATTATCAAGGGCATCCACAGAATTTATTTCTATTTCCAAAGTTTCTAAATGGAATGTGAGTTTGTTATTGTTGGTAAATGAGCTAATATAAAGGGAAATGATTATGTGTATAATTAAGTATTTGATAATTCAGTTAATTAAGAAAACAAAACTTTATAATCTTTTAAAAGAACTGAATAAAAGGGACTTATAGAGGAAAAACTATGGTTTAATTAAAAACTTTTAAAACTTAGATGATCTATTCATGCATGGCAGTAAAAAAAGATAAATGTCACTCAGCAGGTATTTCACAGCATTTAAAAAAATAAACCCATACTATTACAAAGAATAATACAATGTCATGGCTACCATTTAATTTGGTGGATTTTAGTTAGAAAAGGGAAACAGTAGGACAAAAATGTTTGAGCTGTGGAAGAAAGAAGACAAGAAGCTACCTAAGGAAAAGCTGTCACTCCAGAGACCTAGCAGAATAAGAAAATCAACATTTTTCACTTTTTACAAAATAAACAACCAAAAATTATCTTCCTATGATACAAATAAGATCTGATCATTTGAAAAAAACATAGACATGGTATTGCTGGTAAATGGATGGAGATGGAGAGAATCATTCTGAATGAAATTAGCCAAACCCAGAAACTCAAGGGCTAAATGTTTTCTCTCATACATGGAAGCTTAAGTACAACATAGGAAAGAGTGAGAGAACAATAAGTCTAGACAATAAACTCATCAAACACAGATTACCAATGGAACTGGGCAACCTCACAGACTAGGAAAGGGAGTAGAGGAAGGGAAAAGGGTGGGGAGGGTAAAGAAGGATATATGATGTGTGCATGTATGGAAGTGTAACAACAAACACACTCACTATGTAAAAATATAATGAAAAATAAAATCTTGTTTAAAAATGGACAGAAAAAAGCAGAATTTACAAAACAAATTATTCCATTCTCAAAAGTAGTCTGTCAAGTCTTAAATATATATCATGCTGAGAAAGTGAGAAAAGGGGAGTGGTTTGGCTATATACAAATATAATATTGATGTGGATACTGATGAAGATAGAATCAGAATTAGAGGTATGAATATAAATGTAAATAAGTACAGAACATTTTGAAACTATGTTTTTTGTCTGTTGAAATTATACTGTATCATTCTATTGATAACTTTTTGATGGACTTCAGATCAGAGAGCAGCAGACTGAGGTCCTAGCCATTACTTAATTCCAGAGTGTCCTGAGAAAATTAATTCTGGATCTCAATTTCTTTCTTTTTAAAAACAGAGATAATATCTGAACCTCCACGTATGATTGAGATAAGCATTGGATATGATAATGCAATGCCCAATCATAATAAGTTATCATGAACTTTAATTATTGTAATGATTATTGTTTTTGTTTCATTGCTATTACAAAGTTACAAAGTTTACAGGACATTCAATTTTTGAACATTTTCCTAAATCACAGTGAAGTTCACTTAACTACAAATCCAAAGTGGTAGAAGTTTTGTCTTCAGTAATATGGTTCATACATCAGATTATAAATTGATTGGAATAATATACATGCAGTTCCAGTTTTGATTTCTACTCAGATAGAACTAAGGGTAAACTTATAGTGTATAAACTCAGAAACTATATACATGGCCATACGTGTCCACAAGAACAGGTACCAAAGGACTGGGGATGCAGCTCAATGGTAAAGCACTTGCCTAACATGCAGGAGGCCCTGGGCTTGATCTCCAGTAACACAAATAAAATAAATTAAATAAGATAAAACAAAATACAGAACAGGGACAAGAGAACATCCACTCAGAGTAATGAAAGTGATTTGTCAAGAAACAGAAAAGAAATGAAGAGAGAAATCAGTTTAGATTATTCATGGCTTTTCATTAATGCCCTTTCTGAAGTCCTAGCTTACTCTCATGTTTCAGGATACATAGATGCTTTCTGCTTCAATGAATGGTGTAAGACCCCTTTGATGCTAAATTAGTAAAATTAATAGGAAAAAGTTTAGGGAGTGTAGAGGTGGCTCAGTGTTAGAGTGCTTGTCTGGCATTCACAGAACCTGGGTTTGATTATCAAGACCACATACAACTAAGTGGAGAAAAAGCAAAAAGAAAAAAATTAAAAATAACTCTCTCTTTCTTTCTTTCTTTAAAAAAATAAGGAAAAGTTTTCAAGACTCTGTGGTGTTATTCTCAGAAACTTTGGCCTGAACAATCATATTCATTGATCAGAAAGAATGTAAGAACATTTGATGGACAGTCTTGATGATCAGTTTTCTTCTTAGACAATCATTACTGTGCTAAATAATCCATCTTTTTTGTGGAAAATCGGGACAATAATTTTGAGTCCCATGCTTTGGAAAAGAGACTTCAGGAGTACCATGTGGAAATCTGCAGAATGTAGCATGTGTTTGGTAATATTAAAAGGTGAAAAAAAGAGGCTAGAGCTATGTCTCCATGGTTATGGTGCTTGCCCAGCATGCACAAGTACACAGGTTCAAACCCCAGCACCCACGTACACAACTAAATATCAGAGCAACAAAAGCCATGTGAAAAACTCAATAAAAATTGATTCTCTCTCTCTCTCTCCCTCTCTCTCTCTCTCTCTCACTGTCCTTCTCTCTTAAAAAAAAAAAAGTAAAAAGGACTGTACGGTCCTGGGGCATGGCTGATAAAGCCAATTTGTAGAAAATTTTGAAGACTGTATTTTAAAATTTTAGGTCATATATGACAGATGGTATAATGGTCTTTAAGATATCAGCATCCTAATTCCTTAAACTTGTATGCTTATTATGTTACATGGCAAAAGGAATTAAGATTTCAGATGATGTTGAGATGGGAAAATTATCCTGGATTATACTGGTGGGCCCAGTCTAATGACTTGTGCCCTTAATAGTAGAAGAGCAGCAGAGACATGTAATATGAAAAGAATTCGAATGCCTTTTTTGTTTTGTTTTGAAGATGGAGTAAGGGATCATAAGCCAACGAATTTGAGCAGCCTCTGGATGTTGGCAAAAACAAGGTATCAGATCCTCCTTCGGTCTTGCAGAAAGGCCCACAGTCCTGCCCACATCTGTGTCTCAACACAGTGGGACCCACATTGGAATTCTGTCATATAGAACTCTAAGACAACAACTTTGTCTTATTGCAATGTGATACAGCAGAAATAGAAAACTAATATGCCAATACATTCTAATTGCTGAACTGAAATTATGTTTATGACTTCAAGTTAATCAGGAATCTTCCATCCTGTAGGAGAGAGAAGAAAAATCATGATATCCATCAGAGTTTGAAACTAGGAAAGAAGGAGATGGAACTCATGAAGCCAAAAGTGGAAATGGAAAATAAATAAGTAAATTTGGGTTGTGAGCATTTAATATAACAAGAAACTGAGATTTAAAAATGTTAAATAATGTTGCCATAAAATAAGTGATAAAAGTGGCATTTGAACCTCATTTTTTTCTGACACTATGTATTCATTCTGTTATTCACTCTTCATTCATGCATTAAAGATTTTTGGTTTATTATGTACCAGACACTGTGATATTTATCTTGCTGACATTTAATGATGTCTCATTATATGTCCTGTAATTTATATATATTAATTACACAATCCTTTCCTATTATTATGCCCATTTTACAGATGATACACAAGAAAGACAAGACATCTGTCTGAGGTCTTTTAAATGACAGAGCTAGGATTCAAACCAGTCAGTATAGCTTTTAGTGGCCCTTAACCATCTGCTGCCTATCCTAGGTACTGAATATACAGCTTAAATAAATATATAGTCTGAGTGAATAAATATATAGTCTGTCTCATGTAGGTTATATTCCAGTTAAAGACACAGATGAGAACAAAGCCAACAACCAAATAAATAAGTTCAAATTGCAATAGGGTTATGCAAGAAAAGAGTAGGATGTAATGGGAAAGACTACTGAGGTGTCAAAAGATGTTTAAAGAAATAACAAATGGAGAAACAAAATTTGAAGATACAGCCATGAGAATATTTCAGAGGCAGGGAGAAGAGCACACTACTCGTGATGTCTAATTTTACATGTCAATTTGATTGGGAACATTCATTTTCTGGATATGCACATGAAGGTATCTCTGAAGATCCTAGAAGTTTCCTCAGTAGACTGAGTAAAGAAGATCCACCCTCATCAATGTGGGTGGGAATCATCTACTCCACTGAGGGCCTGGATAGAACAAAAACGCAAAGGAAAGACCTTGCTCTTGGGCCCTGGGACATTGCAGCTCCTGGTTCTTGGGTCTTTAGATTCCTGGACTTTAACCAGTGCCGCTTACTTTACCAGTTATCAAGCCTCAGGCCTTCTGTTGTTCTCCTGACTCACAGACCTTCAGATTCAGACTGAATTATACCATTGTCTCTCATGGGGCTCCAGCTTATGGACTTACTGTGTGGCTTGCTGATCTCTATAACAACAGGAGCCAATTCCCGTAATAAATTTCCTCTTGTAAATATCTATACATATCCCTTTGGTTCTGTTGCTCCAGAAAAACCTGAAAAACACACTGGACAACATGAGAGGAAGCCTAGAGTCTTGGCCATTTCTTGGAATTGAACAAAAGGCTAGTGTGGCTGAAGCTCAAGTTTAGTTAGATTTAAACATGGAGAATTCCAGGATACTGAACAGACTTAAATTTTTATTTTATATTTATTCATTTTCAAAATAAAATTTCACAAAATTAATAATAACAATTAATCAAAATTTATTTTCATAATAAATAAGTCTTTTAAAATTAATAATTTCCTACGTCCTCCACTTATCCATTGGGAGGAACAGCATTTCCATTCTGTCCCCTAATTGACCACAGCATAGTCATACAGAATGGCCAGCTATTTTAATTGCAGAAACTGAGGCCTCTACAGCAAAAATAATCACTAGTTGGTTTACTTAAAGAATTTACCCCGAATTTACTGATTCATCTGCTCTGTCTCAGCTCATGGTAAATAAACTAAACTAATCTTGTCATTTTCATTGTTGGTTATGTCTATCATGTTACTGCATTCTATCATTGACGTATAAGGCACTGGAAATATCTATAGGTAGATGTACTCAAAAACGCAATTAACAATGTAACCAATCATTTCTTCTCATACATATTGAATGTGATATTTATGCATATTTTTCAGGCTTGCTTTATTTGATTACATGTAGTACTCACAATATAACTCAGAAATTTTGTAAAAGGAAATGAATTATAGGTAACATTCTCTTATTTATAAGGGCAATTATGTACAAATTATATTTAGAATGTATTCTATGAATTATCAAAATAAAATAATTCCTTATATCTAAGTTAAAATGTTGAATTCTATATATATGCAACTTTTACACTACTGTAACTATAATGCAGTATATTACAAATGACACTTAACTAAATAAAATGATATGCAATTATGAACATTAAATAAAGGATAGGCAATAAATTAGTTTACAAAAATCAATTTGACATAGATAACGATCCATTTAAATTAGTATGATGATTACTTCCTGAAATCCTCATTCCTGAGACTACCAGTAGTCATGAAAGATGGAAGAATGGGTGGACAATGACAGAAGAGTGGATAGCATGATTAATGAATGATGAATGTGTGTCTGGAAATATCACAGTGAATCCTATCAATTTGTGCTATTAATATGCTTAAATATTTAAAATTTAAAAATTCCCCTCTATAATATAATAAAAATTTATTTCAAAAAACATTTTACAGTAGAACTAAGTGTGAATTGTAACTTTTATAAATGTAATATAAAATTAAAATTTAAAAATGGAGGAATCAACCCATCTGGCTTATAGAAAATGTTGAGAATTGATAGAGTATTGCAAATAAAATAACTAGACATCCAAATTTATTTCACAGACATTACTCAAATTTATGCTTACTTCCTATGAGATTGAAAGACAAAATAAAACAAAAAAAGGCAGGCTCTGAGTTGATGTTGCAGGAATAATCTGTTAGGATATTAACCTTGCTTTTCTTGTAGTTAAGAGGATCGGGGCATGTGAGAATGGGCTGTTCTTACATCTGCTGTAAGAGCATGCTGTTGGTGAAAAAATGATAGCAAAGTTCCACTCCATTTTTCCAAAGTTATACGTATAACATCTATTGACCAATGCATTTTTGTGTATTAAAAACTTCTGGATTGTATCACTGAATTGTGTGCATTTAGGAATTTGTGACAACTAATTCCAACATCATGTAAAACTACAATGCACTAATAAAATAAATTTAAAATAACGAAAAATAAAAAAAAACTCCTGGAAAAAAATCTTCATTTTGAGCTACTGAAATAATATAGGTGGCTATAAATGAGTTCAGTGGACTTTTGCAAATCTGCCCTCTAGGAATACTCCATCTTTATGTGCCAGCAAAGAATATATAAGCATTTGCCTAACAAGAATTTGGGTTGACAAAAAATCTTTCAAATGGAACATTTTAATTAGGATTTCACAACCAGGAAAACTACAAGGCATTTTTAAGATGAAAAAAAGTTGCATTTTTTTCTGTTTTTACAAACACAAAGAATGAGAAAATCCAGACAATTGGGAAGAAAAGAAGATCTACTTTTAAATTATATCCACATTGATCAGTAAATAGTTCCAATAACATACATCTATACATGAACTAATCTTATACATGCACTTAACAACTTTATCAGACATTACGTTGTAAATATATAATGAAGTGGAAAGATAGGGACTGAAGAATTCCATATGTTGCTTTTCACCTTTTAAATTTTGTTTGGGATTCTGGCTTCTATTTAACTTGCAAAAAAGTAGGACTTCAAATAGATTAAGAAAAAATAATGTGTGCTTTTGAGAGGGGAAAACAAAACTGGATTGCTAGTGGAAAGCAAAACAAAGTAATACAGTTCACAGTCTACATTCTCCAACCATTCTGGCTACTGGTTCTCTCCCCTTCATATTACTGCAATGGAATTCTGGGTAGAGCACCTATCTGAAAACAAATCACCCTTTTGCACCTCCCTGTCAATGCATATATGTCTCCCTGTATCAGAAAGGTATGTACACGTACCACAGGCAAATACATGCACACACACACACAGAGACAAAAAAAAAAAAAACCCACATATCATTCATGACCTAACTCAGGTCATAGATTGTTCCTTTGAGCTGGTTTCTTCTGATAGTCTTCCTTTCTGCAGGCATCAGTGTCTGTCTGCAGCTGTGCTTCTCTCACAGTTACACAGCTTAGTTATGGGCAGAAATCATAAATGTGCGCATACGGGTCAGGTCAGATCTGTTAAATTTCATATTTGGCTCTGAAGGTGATGTTTCCTTTTTAAATTAGCTAGATATATTTATCTTATATGGTTTCCAAAGGAAAAAAATTGCAGATTTTCAGCTATCATGGAGAAGAAAAATACAATCTGACATTTATTTTCTCATGCAAAATCACCTACCATGGAATGGTTTGCATACACTAGTCAAGAGTTGTTGGGTTCACCAACTTCAACCTTGTCTCCCCATTCTGGATTTATCTGTTCTCATATTCTATGTTCATGTGTATGCTTATCACAGATAAACATTTCTCTGTACCTCACTTGTTTTTATCATCACAGCCTATGTGTTACTTGACTTGGATACCTCTAGGCTGTGGGAACCTGAACATCGTTAGTTTAAGCATACATGTAATTTGCTATTACCATTCTCTGTATTATTGCGCTCAATTTTAACCATGACTTGTTCATTTTCTCAATTCAAACTCTTTTGCAGTGCTTCTAAAATACCTATTTATCCTTAGCAATCTTCTCCCTGGCTGTTCTCCTGTTAATGTGTTAAACATGTCATGACCAAAAGAGAGCCTGTCAAAATAAAGCTATTGATAATTCTTAATCTGGACAATTAATCCATAAACAAATAAATTACCCTAAACAATGTCTCATGTTCTTATCTTTCTTCCAGATAATTGGCTCCCTGCCCAGGATTGAACACAGAAGGCCTACAGGAGCACCAGAAGTTCTACCATAAGCTTCCGGAGTCAGCTGACAACCACAGGGTCCTTTGGGAAGTCAGAACTCTGTGTAATTGCCTGAAACTCCTTCAGGCCTAGCTAGCTTGAGTTCAATGACTAGTGGTTCATTTGCTCAATCTGTCTGATAGCTCACCAGGGGAAAACAGACTTTTTTATCAATTGCAAAATAAAAAACATCACATTTTTAAAAATTGTGATCAAACTGTGAAAGGTTCAGACCAGAGACCAGAACATGTATTTCTGTTAACACACACACACACACACACACACACACACACAAACACACACACACACAGGTATACACACACAGAACAGCATACATTACCAGATCAGCTTCTATATGCTCAGTACTGACAAGGTGATTTTTTTCATTATATCACTCAAATTCATGTCAGGTATTATCATTCACATTATATAGATGAGGAAACTAAATTTTAAACTAAAAGTGAAACACATTGCCTAATAGGATTAATAACTGAAATTCTGCAATGCAAATCTATATAGGTCTGAAATCTGTGTTGATTTTACTAATCCATTCAGTGCCTTATCCTGAATATTCAAGTCTGCTTATTCATAGATATGGGAGTATGGCCTTAGCTAATAAACGTAGAGGACATGAGTCAGTGGTCGATGAAACACCTGAAAAGCACACTCACACTGAAGAGCACATGGGGCAGTTTACCTGGAGAAAATCAGAAAAATACCTAATTATCATTGCTAAATATTTAGAGAATCATGAATACTGTTGTTTCGGGGCCTCGAATTTTTGCAATTTGCAAAAGGGTGCTTTCTATTAAAAGCACACACAACATTACAACTGCAAAATTACTTCTGAAAGTGAACATGGAAAAATAATGTCAGGTTTTTAAGTTTTATTTTTTTTTAAGAGAGAGAGGAAGAGAGAATCATTTTATTTTATTTTTTCATCTGGCATTTGTGTACGTAGTGCTGGGGTATGAACCCAGGTCCTCCTGTATGCCAGGCAAGCACTCCAACTGCTAAGCCAATGATCCAGCCCAAATGTCAGGTTTTTAAAAGGCCAACACATACCATATACATCAAAATAACCCAGAAAGATAATACTACTTTTTAACAAAGTAACGGCCTGACACACCTTATAGCACTCTTTGTACATGCTTTAATTGTCCTTTTAATCATCTTACGACAATGATTTTGTAATAATTTCTAAAGAGAAAATAGATTTTTTGATATGCTTCACTGAATTTTGTTTTTTATTAATGATATATTAGTAGAGCTTTTTCATTCATTTTGAAACTCATCATTGCAAATACCATATACATTTTTAGGATTATTAGCAAATTTGGGAAGACTTTATGAAGTATTTTTCATTTATGGGCTGTCACAGATGTACTCAGTGACTATATAACTTGTCTACTGTTTTATGCATTTGCACAGGAATTCTGATTATATTTTGTGCAATTCCCATAAAATTACAGTATGTGTGTAGTATGTTTTTAATTACATATGCATTGACCCAGTACATTCCAGAGATCAGGAATCTTAGGCTAGAGAAGCTTCCACTTAATCTGATGATTTAACATATCTTGATCAACTAGTTTCTAACTGCATACATTAAAGTCTTCATTATCCACATACTCCTGATATAAAATATGTTAGGATGTGCTCATATACGGTAGTACTATTTCTACCACATGTCTTTGTGTTGTGGCAGAGTGAGTAGCAGTAATTTTCTGGAAATCATTCCTTTCCATCAACATGGGTAGCAATCACTTAAAATTACATGAAAATTATTGCAAGCAACATAAACATACCCCACTAAGCCCAAACGAAGTGCATTTCCAACTGAAGCTTCACATAACTGGATCAGCCTCTAGTCTCTGTGATACTAACTACAATGAAAGGAAATAGAATGGGGGAGAAGTTGGATTGGAAAGAAAATAACCATAATTGATTGCAGACAAAATATCTAATTTTTGCTAATTTGGAAAAAAAAAAGAAAAAGAAAGAAAACAACCCTCAGACCAGATGCTGGGGTACCTCAGAGAGCTCTGGAACTTGCTCATGCACATGTGGGTTTTACACCTCCATCTTTATTAACCTCACAGTAAAGTCACCTGTGTGGTTGAGCTACTTAGTAGATGAGGGACACCTATGTTTTGTACTTTCCTGTATAACATGAAGCTATACATCTTGGTTCAAAACTTATAGGAAAGTGTTTCCTTGTTAAATTTTATTTATTCATTCACTGAGCAATACTGGGGATTGAACCAAAGGGTACTCTATCACTGAGTTACATCCCAAAACCTTTTAATTTTTCAAATTTTGAGACAGAGTCTCGCTGAGTTCCTGAGGCTGGTCTTGAACATATTGTTCTTCTGCCTTGGCCTCCCAAGTTGCCCCTGTGCCTGGACTCCTGATTCAGTTTTAGAAAGAATAGTAAGGAGAAATGTCCAATAATACAATAGGCTGCATTAAAAAATTGAGAACTCTCATTACTGAAGTATTTGAATTGAAAAGCTCTATGACATCTTGTAAAGATGTGACTGTGTATGAGACGTCAGCCCGAGAGTATGTGTATGACTCATAAAAGTCTCACTCAATGTGGCATTTAGTCTTACTACATTAGTTCCTTTTTACTGTTTGTTAATAAGAATTTTTGATGAAAAAAGAAAGTTAATATTAAAAATAAATATCTAACAAAAACAAAAATAGAAAAACAAACTTCATGAAAATGATATCTTAAAAGAAAAACAGATGGGAATGAAGAAGCTCATTTCAAAGCAAAAGATAAAGAAAGGATCAGGAGCCTGTCCAAACTACTCACTTTCCCATTCACCCTGCATTGACCCTTACAGACTTCAAAGGAAACTTAGGGTCCTGCGAAACTCAGTGCTCTATTCTATAGACTAAGGTCTTTCTCTTGAGTTTGTATTATTAATATGAATTTCTATATCTAAAGCCTTTTTATAGTAATCCTTAGAGCAAAGTAACCTTTGTGAAAGAATTCACAAGGGCTTCTTAAACTGGGATATACAAATTTCAGGGTGTAGACATGTAGCACATATAGGAAGGGGTGCCAGAAGATACAGGACAATGGTGGCACAGATTCCTGGTACTTCTGTGTTACTTGATATGTAGTATATGCAATGTTATTTTTATATTAAAATAAATACAATGCAGTATAGAATTTTTAAAGATAAAATAATGTGATTTTAAAGGAATTTCTGGCTGAATGTAAGAGTTGCTATTAGGGGCTCAGACCTGACACAGAGGTAGGTGTTTCACTCATCTCTGCAGTTTTGAGGGAGAAAGCTCTACATGAAGTTGATAGGTTCAGATTAGGGCTGGAAAAATGAAGATGTGACTCCTATTCCTTGCTCCAGGAATGTCTGACCATTTTTGAGTTGGAGGAAACAGCACCTGCCCCCCCCCCACTTGGCAGTAAAGATGAAAATCAATCCAAGTGATTTTTATTAAACAGCTTCAGAGTTCTTGGCGTTTCAAAGGACACTATGGGGTAAAGATGTTCAACAGAGTGCACAGTCTGCATCCTTTAAGAGCCTGCAACCTAGTGCTGACAACAGAGACAACTCAATGACTAATCCGAAATGGTTATCAGATGAAGGAAGCCCAGAAGGGTTGCATTTTGAAGAGCAAAAAGCAATCATGAATTTTATGTGGAATAAAGTTACCAAAGAAATATGTGCAGCTGTTTTTATTATTGACAGTGAACATGAAGCTATCCACAAGTACAAACAAACATGTCTTCTTAAAAGATGAACATGTTTGAGTTAGAAAATTATTCCAAAATGGTGAAGGACAATGGACGTAAATGGGTAAACTGAGGGCTTATAAGAAACTAAGAGCTACACTTATAAAATTAAAGCCCTCAATGCATTACCTTGCAGAAGGTGATAAAAATATTTTTAATTTTCTCTTGCAAAGTAGTCCTTTTTACATTGCTCTCAGATTTTGCCTTAAAATGTTTTTGATAAGAATCACATTATCATATTTTCATGTAAAACATTTGCAGGGATATTTTGCCAATTTCCCTATAACAAAATAAACAATTTAGTAATTTGAAGAAATTGCAAAGATTATGGGTGATTTTGTCTTTTATTTGATTTCTGTGGATTATCTAGTCAGTTCATTTATTTCCTTCTCTCTGGATATCTATTTGCCACATTCAAACACTCTATCACTTGTGCCAAAAGAAATAAAAAAGAGCTAACATCAAATTTACTAGCTTTAAGTTTCTACCTCTGATAAAATATCTAGTGACTAAAAGCATAGAAAAAATACTATCACATTTTCCATTATCTATAATGATTTTCTCCTCAAATATGAGGAACTTTGGGACACTCCAACATATGATTTGCTATCAACTCAGTTAATATACGAGGCCTGTCACACAGGCACTCCAATGCACTGATCACTGAGCAGTTGTCTGAAATCCCAAGTTCTGGCTTGCAACAATAAATACCATAAAGTGTAAGCAAAATACCATCAGGGTTACCCCCGGTAAAGCAGCTTCAAGAGGGAACTTAGTAGAGATGGAGAAGTGGCTTAGTTGTATATCCTTGCACTTGCCTGGCATGTGCGAGGATCAGGGTTCAAACCCCAGCACCACATATACTACTAAGTGTCAACAAAACAAAATCAAATTAAAACATAAATAAAAACAAAAACAAAAACAGACAAAGGATTCACTAAATAGTAGTTGTATTAAAATTCCAAATCTGATGCTTGATTTACCATGAGGATGACTGTGGTAAATAAACCTCAGTCTCAGTGTCCTCATTGGTAATTCTTATTACAAATTATTAATGGAGAGGGAAAAATATGTATGCATATATACTCAGAGAATATAAATTCTTTCTATATATATTGATTTTGGAGGTCTCATGGCAGCATGAGTCGTAAAATTCTCTGATATGGCATTACCAAAATATTTTCTCCTATAAAGAAGGAGAGGACAGGAGAGGAGGAAAGAATGTATGTCTCTCTATATAGCAGTGAGATGTATATACGCTATGCATATAAATCTAAAGGCATATATAATCACAGTCTATGGGCATACATTTTGCCGATAAATGGAATAAGATACAGGCTCAGTATTGTTATTATTTAAAAATAATATGAGTCTAAATGTCGGTTATTTGCAGAATGCTGAATTGTGTGTCCCTCAAAATTCTTCAGAGGATATCTGCATTTGATGCCTTTGATTATAAAATACCTTTGATTAGAGGCTGGAGTGATGTCTCAGTGGGAGTGTGCTTGCCTGGCATGCTTGAGGATCCAATACCACATATACAAATTAGTGTTGAAAAAAAAAACTATATGAACAAAAATAAAATTGATTCTCTTGCACTCTCTTTCAGAAAAAAACACCTTTGGTTACAATATAATATGATGGGGGGTATGTGTTTCTATGGTGGGGTACATATATGATGCCTTACATATACATTAAACAATAAATATCTGTCAAAATCATATAAAAAACCATGCACCAGCATAAAAGTTTGAGAGCTTAAATATTATTTCTTTATGTAATTTTACTTTTCAAAAATGTGAGGAGTAGTAACTTCACAGGAATATTAAGTTATATGTTCAGGAGTTACACCACACAGACTCAGGAAAAATGAATCAGTAAAGTAAACAGTTTTATACAGTTGGTAGAGGGGGTCAAGAAATATCAATTAACTTAAATACTACTTAAATATCATCAATGTACCATTGAGTAATTGTTAAGTAATAAAAATGTCAATCTATTTCCCAGTAGTTATATTGCACATCACCACATCCTTAAATGCAATGTAAAACATTTTATATAAATCAACTCATTACAAAAGTTTGTCTGAAAATTTGGGAAAACTTTATAAGTATGTGGTCTTCATACAAAAGTCAAGGCTCATGAAATATTTTTACTGTGCTATTGCAAACTGAAAGTGGTGAAATCTGAACACTACTGATATTTCCATGAAGGTAAGAGATTTAGGTTCTTGCCATTCTATTCTATTTTAGGTTACACATGATACACTGTACAGAAAATTGATTTTCTATATATTTATTACTTTTCATAAAGCATAACGGTTCTTTTTAAATAGAAACTGCTGCTACTGTATTCTAAGAACCAAAAATAAACATAAAAATATAATCCAGGACACTTCCAATGTACATGGAGCCTGCATATATAATCCTGGTACTATTTCCATATCTGACTGCAGATTTTATTGTCTATTTTGATTTTCTACCCACTTCAGGTTTATGATAGAGATCTCACCAGGCATTGTAAAATTTATTACTACACAAAAATACTTTTTATTCATCATCCTGTTCAAAATTACTGGCACCCCATTAGGTAAATGTGCGGTTAAGACAAAACAAGATAGTTACATGACTGAACAATATACATAAGAAAAAGCTTACAGAATGCTGTAGCATTGTAAATTATACTTTTAAATATGATTTACAGGGCTGGAATGGTGGCTCAGCGGTTTCGGTGCTTGCCTGGCAAGCAGGAGGACCTGGGTTCAAACCCCAGCACTACGTACACAACTGAGTTTTGGAGCAACTAAGGCCATGTGAAAAACTAAATAAAGTTGTTTCTGTCTTTCTCTGTCTCTCTCACTGTCCCTCTCTCTTTAAAAAAAAAAACATATATATATATATATGATTTACCAAACTTTCATATTGCACAAGGATTCAATGTTTGAATGTATTACATAAACATATGTAAGGATACACATACACAAAACCCACAACATATTTTAAAATTTAAAAAAATACAATTTTACAAAATTGTTTGTAGGGCTGGAGTGGTGGCTCAGCAGTTGGAATGCTTGCCTGGCATGCACAAGTAGCCGGGTTCAAACCTCAGCACCACATACACAACTAAGTATCTGAGAAACAAAGGCCAGCTCAATAAATAAAATTGATTCTCTCTCTCTTTCTTTCCCCACTACCTCTTGCTCTTAAAAAAAAGTAGAAAAAGTTGGGCTGGAGCAGTGTCTCAGCTGTTTCGGTGCTGGCCTGACAAGCACGAGGACCCAGGTTCAAACCCCAGCACTATGTACACCACTAAGTGTTATGTTAGAGCAACTAAGGCCATGTGAAAAACTAAATAAAGTTGTTTCTCTCTTTCTCTGTCTCTCTCACTGCCCTCTCTCTAAAAAAAATTAAAAAATAAAAAGTAGATTGTAAAAACTTTCTAAAATAGATATCATTTTTCCATAGTCCATTAACAATTGGAGATGCTTCCTCTGTAAAGGAAATAATATGCAAGTAAAAATGAGCAATAATAAAGGTGTTAAAAGTCATAGCCAGGTCAAAATTTCAGCAGGACCATATTACTATGACTATTAGATAAAAGTAGTTGTTGCATTGACTTCTTTTTGCAACTTTTTATCACTTATATGATGTCATATATATCGAATGCAATATCCAGTTCACAGATTTTTCATAAATAACTATGTTCCAGAATTCTTTAAATTGTACTTATAGTTCACTAAAAGGTAGACTCATGTTTTCTCAGCTTCGTTTTACCTTTCGTATCTAAGTATATGTCGCTACTAGAACTTAACAGCCATATAACACATTGTAAGGAGGTGTTTAATTAGATGCATGGAGACTCTGTTTAATGAGTTTTTGAACTTTAATTTTTATATTGTGGAGAATGAATTCATATTCTACTTTGTATTTTATGAGTATTAACTTTTCATGCTGAATTTGCTCATGGAAAATAACAATTACATATGGGAAATTTAATAGATGTGTTTTTAATAGTTAAGAGACTCAAAATTATTAATTTTCCAGTGACAACTTTCCATAATTCTAAAAACATTGCATATGTCACATAAATTGTATTTTTAAACATTAATGCACCAACATAAATTCAAAAATCAGGTATCTATAGGAGACAAAATATAACATTACATACCTTAGAGGAAAGGACTTATTTGTGATTTATACTGTATATTCTACTGCTGTCACTAAATATATATGTATGTGAGATATATACACATTGTTTTTTAAATTTTTTTTATTTGTTCAACATAGTCTTACATTTTGGAAGGGACTGTTGTTACACATTCATGCATATATAGTGAGAAAGTTAAGGCCTATCCTAAAGCAGGGTATACTTCCCTTCATCCATCCTCGAACTCATGTCTCCTCTGTAACCTCGCTATACTATTGTTTGAAATGAATGTATACCTGTATAATAATTGTTGACATTTCTGAATTTCTTGCCTGTGTACATCAAGGCTTCTAATGGGAGTTTGTATTCCCAGTTGCATACACATTGTTATATATAAAAATATAGAACAATGGAAATAAAAGAAATGAGCAAGTATTTTAATTTTAGGGCTAAATAGAAACATAATTTTCCATTATTTTTGATTCATTGATTTATTTAAAATAGTATCTTCATGAGGTATTTCAAATGTCCATAACTACTTGTATTCCCATTAAAAAGGGAACAAAAAATAAGATCCAATGTTAAAACAGCAGACAAAACAGAATAAGAGAAGAGAGGAAAGAAATTTATTTTTTAAGCCTGGCTCATTTCTACTTCTAGTATTTGAAAAATTTACATATCCTTGCAAACTACATATTCATAGAAGACAGGCTTGCTGAAGTTATTAGCATGGCCACATGTCAAACAAGCAAATTACAAAAGAAAAATATGTCCAGGAAAACAGCAAAATAGGAAAAAGAATATTTTAACACAAATTAAGTTTTGCATTCAGTGAATGCCATATCTGATAAAAGGAATGGCTATTATCCTTGTGCTTCAACTTGACACAGTTCAGTGGATTATATGCACGAGGACTGGAACCTGTAACTAACAAATGCAAGTCCTATCCAACGGAGTTATCAGTGTTTTATTCACTTCATTGTGCAAATTCTGTATACATTTTTGTTAAGTAGAAGCAGAAGTTGAATACATCAAAGACTGATCTATGATGGTATTCATGAAGAAAAAATGATAGAGTAGTAAAAAATGCTGATATAAGATATATATTCTTATTCAATTAAAATAGCATTTCATGAAATTCTCGTATGGCAGCTAGGGCGATGGCTCAGCACTTACGGAGCTTGCCTGGCATGTGTGAGGATGCGGGTTCAAACCCCAGCACCATGTACACAAGGAAGAGTCAGGGCAACAAAAGCCACATTAAAAACTAAATAAAAATTGATTTTCTCTCTCTCTCATTGTCCCTTTCTCTTTTAAAAAAATAATAAATAATTAAATAAAATATGATCCTCTAAAGCCTGAAACACAAAAATATAAAAGCACCTTCCTAATAAATGATGAATCTATATTCTGGATTAGAACACTCATGCTCAAGTTGAACTTTTTTAGTTTATTGTCCTGTGACTGTGTTCTCACATGACTCTTGCGTCTGTTGCCTAATCTACAATTAGGAACAATTATGCTAAATGCCTGGTTTATCAAATGACTCTAAGAACTGAATAGTCTTGTCTGATCATATGGTATCTGACAAAATAAAATATAAACTGTAACGCAGAATAAAAGAATTATGTAAATTATATACTGTCAGGTCAATGGGAAGATGTTTGGAAACAAGGCCTTGAAAAAAATTAGTAGCTTTCTGAAAAACCCTAAGACAACCTCAGAAAGCAATGAAGTACGATGGGAAATATAAGGCTCTAAAGTCAGTTAATGCTAATTTTGAATCCTATATCAGGCAATTATTTTCTGTGCAACTGGACAATTACATTTTGCTCTTTGCAAAAGGGGGGTGATGGTGTTTTACATATAGAATTTGCACAACTGTTAAATCTGTGATGCACTTCCCAGATAACTCTTCAAGACATTCTGTCCTAGCTTCAGAGAGTGCGTCAGCAGCCTTCAGCTGTAGTCTCTTTAAGGGACTAGATTTAGTGGCAGAGAAACAGCCCCTGGTGATGCCTTGGGTATCCCACATTCGCTGACTAACTAACAGAAATAAAAAAGTCTGACCCCCTTGGCCCATCTCAGGACAATTCAAGGGCCAGGGCAGCTTCACATATCCCTGTGGTGTTGGTTGTGGCTGTCACTGAAACTATCAATTGTTCAAGTTTGCCTTGGCCTACTACTCCTTTGTTTCCTCCATTCCATAGTTATTGATCCTAAGGGCACTCTTTAACAGACTTCCTACAGGCTAAACTACATGCTAGAATTAGTCTTGGGAAGAGCTTAAGCTGCAACAAAGGTCTAGTGATAATAAATAGAAAGGGATCTACTAACTAATTCATCATCCAGTCACTAAGTGAACATCTCTGTGATTAACCACAAACAATTATTTTGAGCTAGAAACTTCCACTTCAGTTAATAATTACCACTGCTACAGAGGCGGACAAGATACTTGCTTACAGTGAAGAAGAAAGTTAGTTTACAAATTTTAATTAATAATTATATTACTTATTTTAGGTAATAATTATATTACTTATTTTAATAATAATTAGAAGATGATATAAGTCTAATGTAAATTAATTCAGAACTAGGGGAGTCATCAGGATAACTTTGTTTAAAACAAACTTTTATATAAATTACCTACATAATTGAAGTAGATTATTTCTTCTTAATAGTTACGAGTTATCTTGAATTCATTTGTTTTAAAATTATGAATGTAATCTGCAATGGCAAAATTTGATGCAATAATTTATTAGGTTCTCCAATGTTCTCTTCTAAGTAGTCTCAATTTCCCAGTGAGTTGATTATATTTCTGTAACAAAAAGCCTAAGGAAAATTAGTGAGTAAAGCAAAAAAGGAACAGCATAATGGAGATTTCACCAAATAGACTCAAGCTAATACATATTAATTCCTGAGGTGTTATTATGACATCTTACTAATGAAATTTAAAAAAGAAAGTCTTGCTAGGTATCAGCAGTTAATAAGAAAGTGCCAAAGGTTTTTGTCTATATACCAGGCTGTTCCTGGTAGTACTGGTTATCAACAAAAAATTCATATTCAGACTGCTATCCTCAAGCAAACTAATAGACAAATACAGCTAGTCACACTAATTTTAAAGCAACTAAGCAATCTTCTGAAATATAGTCTTTTCTTTCCAATATCCAAAACAATGAAGAGGAGACAGGAAGGATGTAAATTCATGGAGCTAAAGAATTTGGACCCTAAGCAAAATTAAATACGCATAGCATCTTGTTTAATTTTTGCCACATTATAAATCTATTAAATATGTTAATCTATGAAATAATCTTGAAATTAAATTTTTAAAAAAGAGTAAATCTCATTTACAGCAGAATTTTAGAATTCTCCACTAATACCTTTTTACCTTACGGACTGTAATACTTGGAAAAAAATGTTCTGGCATCCTTATATAAATTTCCATCTTGATTCCTTCTGTAGTCTAATTCAGTGTACAGGTCAGAGGATTTCTGCACAGCATTATGTACAGAAGTCACATAGATCAGATTTTACAAGCCATTTAAGAGATTTTCTGGGGGTAATCGTGGATGAGAAGCAGCTTTCCCTTCCTCTGCTCTATTCCATAAGATTTCATTCATTCCTTTGTTTCCCATCTCCTACATTATTTACAATACTTATTGTAATCAGTAATTAAGACATTTATTTTTGTGCTATGTGTTTAATGTTTATCTCCACATTATACTGTAAACTTCATGAAATGAGAGATCTTGCTGTTTTTGTTTACTCTGTATCCTGAACACTTGGCATGGGTTTAAACCAAGTAGAGGAAAAGCAATGATTTACTGAATCCAAGAGTAAAAGTTAAAGAGGAAGGAGACACTCACATTGTGATTCACATTCAAATTACCTCATGAAAATTTGCAAATTCGCTTTGCACATGATAAAGAGAAACATCTATTATGATGTATTTTAATATTATGTATTATATCTAATATGTGTGGATATAAACTTTGAAATTAAAATCTTAAAGAAATTTTTTGAAGCATTATTACCTTTGAAATGTCAGGTGAAACACTTTTCAATGTGGGTAAAAACATTCACAGTTGAAATTACTCATTAAAGGCAAAGATGAGTTTACATGTCGATTTTCACCACTAATTTTTGAAATACCAATCAAAATCCACTATTATATTAGAGATGTCACAGTGGAAGTACAACAGTTTTGGTGACCTTTTCTACCATCTTGATAGGAGATTATTAAATACATTTTTTGAAAACTATAGTCAATTAATGTAACACAACACATGAAAATGTAAAGTGTAATACAACATTATAGAAATCTATACTTCTTTCTCTTGAAAATGCAGTGCTTAATTTTTCCAAGATGTAAATTTTCACATGAGAAAGATGGTTTTCTAGAGATTATAATTTTGATTTTCTAATAAGTAAAAATCACCAAAAGGAGAGAGAATAATAAAGGGTTACTAATATCTTAATTTTATTGGTAAAACTCTCAGGTATTCACAATACTTTATATCTCAAAAATTAATGTATATTAAATTTTTGTGTTGAAAATAATGAAAGATAAACATTTTTGTTTAAATCAAAATTTTAAGTTGGAGATTGTGTTTCACGTGAAGAACCACAATCTCTAACATTTGGCAATCTCTGTGGTGAGCAATTTTTTCTGTGATGGTGAAATATATACGCATATAAAGATATCCCAAGTTAGTTACTAACCGATGACTAGAAAAAAAATTGTTATCAGTCTCCAGCAACAGATTACCAATGGGTGTAGAAACCCACCCAGTTTCCTTCTTTAGATTCTTAATTCCTCCCTCTTGCTCATTCCCCATCCTTCATTTGTAAATAGGGTTAGAATAGAAAAGACAAACATGAGAGAAGATTGTAATCATATGTTGGCTTGGTTTAACAAGGCAAATGCTTATAAAAGCAAAAAGTTCTAAATCTAAGGAAAGAAGAAATTAAAACACGGAGCCAGGTGCAGTGGTGCACATCTATAATCCCAACTACTCTGAAGACTGAAGTGGGGGGATCACTAATGAGAGAGAGGCCATCCTGTACAAAAATAGCAGGATTCATTTCAAAACAAAACTAAACAAACACAATAAAGTAAAATATTGCAATTACTTAACATGATTCACTGGGTAAATATTAGAGCTATCACAAGGGGCAGCAGACTGTCACTGAATCTAACCTGTTTGTTACCAAACGTTAAACATATTTAAATGTCTTAAAATCAAGTTTTTCAGAATTAAACACATTTAAATGTCTTAAAATCAAGTTTTTCCATATACTTTACTTTGAAAAGGTGAAAATGAATCTACAACTACTAACAAATGTGCTTCTTGCTACTCTGGAGCTTAGCATTCTCACATTTCTCCAGTTGCTCAGCAACTGTGATTGTGTTAGTATAATTTATATTAGACATTAGACACTTCCCTGCTTTATTTTTCTTATGAAAGGGAACCAATTGTTAAACCAAATAATTTCTTCGAGCATTAAAGCAACAGCAGTTTGAATGAATGGGCTCAAGTGTGTCTTCCAACCTATAAAATTAAAATCACTTCTATACTGATACACAATATCCAGTTAGATTGTGTATTTCTGTGTATTATGTGATAGGATCTGAAAAAAAACCTCAGGACTAATACAAATCTTGTTTCAAAACAACTAAACAGTGCCTAGTTGACATAATTAAACAATGTTCTTTTTATGAGAGCTAGCCGTAGTAATGAATTCATTATAAGACAATTTCCAATGATAAGTAGACTTTATTTTATTGTGTTTTAGAATTGCAAGAAAGAACTTCCTAAATTTTTTTAAATTTTAGGTATACATAAGATTATACAATGATATAATTAAAAAAAGCATGGAGTTTAACTTTTTCTAATTCAGTCTTCAGCTTTTTCCCTTCTTCTCTCCTCCCATCCCATTTTTTATATACATTACAATGGAATATATACTGACATAATTATAAAAGCTTGTAGTGTACCTTGTTTTAACCCCTTTCCCATTATTTTCCCTTGCCCTCTCTTTCTCCAACCCTCTGTTCTTTATAGATATACTTGAAAATAGAATAAATATTGACATTTTTACGAAAGTATGCATTTATAGGTAGAATGTTTTGCAAAAAGGCCATGGATTTTGGATGCCTTATTCAGGGGTACCACCCAATTTACTACTACTCAGAATGACCAGTGAGCAAGTGATTTGACATTAGCTTTGGTGGTGATTTGTGTCCTATTTATATGGTTTATCAAACACCTATCATGATACTCACCATATAGTATCACTATAAATGTTGTTTTCTGATTTAAAATGAATAGTCAAGAGAATATACATTAATAACATTTTGTTGAACAGCCTGACAAAACTCAGTCTGGCCAGAAGTTATCCACCATGACTGGTCTCTTGGATTTTAGTTCACCTGTGTTGGTAACATTAAAGACATTTTGATTTATTATATATATTTTTTCTTCATTGTACATATATATATATATATGCATGTGTATATACATATATATATATACATAGCCACATGATTGACAGATAATGACCATCACAGAGAATTTAATTTAAAAAGTATATAACTTATCATTATTATGATAAATTATCTTATATCAATAAAAATAATATTCTACTGCATGAAAAAGTGTAGTAAGACAAAATAAATTGGGCTACCGTTTATTTCTCTAAAAACATCACAATGTACTTAAGAAAAGTATGATCTTTGCAAACACCTTATAAGTGCAGTGGTTCCATTAATCAAAATGAACCTTCGTGTTTCAATGCTTATAACACATTTAATAAAATTACAGTGCCTATTTTCATCCTATATAAACCAATCCAAAATTCTGCGAAATAAAACAATACAATGCATTGCCAAGCCCTTTAAAATTGTCAATGAAACATGTTAATATTCTGCACAGAGAGGACTTATTTTTGTAAGGTCAGCTCAAAATGAATACTCCACCTGTGCTTGCTAGTACTTATTAGAAGTTATGAACACAGACTTGATAGCAATTTATTTTTAGTATTATCAAATTTTGTTTTGACTTCGAAATTTTAACTTTTTCCTTTAGAAGAATGTGTCATAGATGAAGATAACTGATTTGAGGTATCAAATAAAGCTATAACATAATCCAAAGCCAATATCATTAAAGATTTTAAAATTATTGGGAAACAAAATTTTAAAAAAGATGGAACTAGCTTTCTTTTTCAAAAGATAAAAAGGGACAAAATAACTCAGATTATAAAGGAGTGATAAAAATCAAACCAAGTATACATCATTTACCATGTTGAACCTTTTTGGTGGCTTTTTCAAAATGAAGCTGAGGACAGTTTTGAGTAGGGGCCAACACTATCTCCATCACACCACTGTGATAAAAAGAAATTGAACAAATGGCAAGAAAATTGCCATCAATCAAGGAAGAACACATGAGAATCATGTCATGGAACCAGAGTAATGATCTGAAAATCCATTACAGACAAAATAACCATGGGAGGAGAACTCTTTCATTTTAAGCTATTGTTGAAATTAGGCACTGACACAGAGAATGACCACGACAAACTTGAAATATAGGTCACAAACCGTGAGAGCTTGTCTAGTTTTAACATAACATCTACAGTAAAAGAAAATTTAAAAAATTAGTCTGATCTACCACAAAAACATAGACAGTAACATAGTCACTGCATATATTTGCTCAACAAATATTTGTTGAACATTTCTTATATGCAAGGGAAAAGATACTTTAATAAACAGAACAAAGAGTTTTGTCCTATATAAAATTTGCATAATGCAAGCTTACTCTTTGTACTTAACAAAAATCTTAAAGTATATATATTATAAATATAAGAAGATATAAAATATTCATTATATTAAAAATATCTCAGTTACATGAAAAGGTAAAGAAACAAAAATTTTTAGTGCTAAGTTCTGATGTAGTAATTAGTCCTGAAAATGCCATATCAAAGCAACAGAAATATTTATTATTAAATTATTATTGTTATTAGTAGTAGTAGTAGTAGTAGAGCTTTATACTTATACATAGTAGTTGGGTTCATCCTGACAAACTCATACATGCATAGAAATGGATTTCAGTTAATGATATCCTCACTCCTTTTTCCTTCTCCTATTCCCTCCCATGCTTCCTCTTATCTCCTTCCTCTTCTATACTAGACTTCCTTTGGCTTGTCTATTAATATATATTTGGTTGGTTCTATGCATTTTAAATGTTACTGTCTTGGTTGGATTGTTGCTATAACAACACATAAAGTGTTGACTTACGAACAGTGGAAATGTATTTCTCATTGTTCTAGAGGCTGGAAAGCTCAGGTCATGACCCATGCAGAGTCTGTGTCTAGTGAGGGCCTATTTCCTGGTTCACAGATGGCTGTGTCTTCTGTGTCCTCACATAGTGGAAGCAGAGAGTCTTTCTGGGGCCTCTTTTAGAATGGCATCATCCCGTTCATTAGTGCTCCCAAAGGATCAATGCCTAATCCAGCATGGATGGTGTCCTTATAAGAGGAAAAGATGAAGGCACATACAAAATACAAGAAAGGCCATGTGAGGACACAGCACGAAGGTGGCCATCTGCAGGTCAAAAAGGGAGGCTTCAGAAGAAACCAGATCTGGGGACAATTTGATCTTGGGTTTCCAGTCTCCACAATTGCAAGAAAATAGATTTCTACTACTTAACCCTCCAGGGCTGTGGTATATTGTTATGGAGCTCTAAAAAATTAATACACATCCACTTTTTCTCTTTTATCAAATAAGATGAATTTCTCGTTAGTACCACCTGATAATATCATATTCCATAATGTCTCATTGTTACATTTTGTGGGACCTATGCAATTTTAAGTTCTATGGAGATTCCTTGACTCAAGACAAGCTCTTGGGATCTCTAATTGTTCCTGTGTGGGAGGTTAAAGGCAGAGTCTTTCAGCCTTTCATAATCAGAGAATTTAGAAAAGTCCCCAATACCCCTTCTGAGTCTTCCCTACATGACAGTGAGGTTTTTAATCCATTTTCACTATCTGTCCATCCAGCTTCAAATCACCCACACTCCAAAGGCGATTCTGAACTGCTGAGCTAGTTTTTAACCTAATAAATTATCTCATTTCCACTTCTGGTAAAAACAAATACTCAGATTAAAGGTATGAAAGTTACTAGAAGGAACCCAAAGTTTCAGCTTATATATAACACATCCACACTGATTAGGGCTGATCACTAACTTTAGTAAAACCCATGAAAATATATTCCCTATGTATCATTAATATGTCTCCCTCCATTATTTAAAAACAGAGTTGAGTACTATTTCAAAGATTTGATGTGAATTCAATAAATATAGTTGCCCAATAATTCTTAGTCTGTAATTTTGTCTAGGGAGTTATTAATGAATTACTTGGGCAAATAATTTCAATTATTTAGATGTTGCTGATTTTCCAAAATAGCTTATCTATTCATTTATTCTTTATTTTTTAAGAGACAGGGACAATGAGAGAGAGAGAGAGACAGAGAGAATCAATTTTGATTTAGTTTTTCACACAGCTTTCGTTGCTCAGACACTTTGTTGTGTAAGTGGAGCTGGGGTTTGAACTTGCATACTCACGCATGCTAGGCAAGCACCTTATTCACTGAGCCACTGCTTCAGTCCATTAACTATTCATTTATAATGATCATCTTTTCATGCTAGTTTGCTTTTTAGTATCACATGTCTATTGCCCTAGTAATACTTTACTTCCATTAACATGTATATTAGCTTCTTTTCTAGGATTTCTTTTGTCTTTTTTTTTTTTAAAGAGAGAGGGACAGTAAGAGAGAGCGAGAGAAAAGGAGAGAAACAATCTTATTTAGTTTTTCATGTGGCTTTCATTGCTCCAAGACTTCATTGTGTAAGTGGTGCTGGGGTTTGAACTCGCGTATTCGCGCATTCTGGGAATGTGCCGTAACCACTGAGCCATCGCTCCAGCCCTAAAGATATCTTAATGTGACAATTTTGCTCATGGGCTTCTGTACCAAGTCACCTTTCTCTGTGGTGTTGCTTAAATCTCAGTGTTCAGTGATCCTTAAGTCTTCAAATACAATATGCCTCTGCCGCTAGTTTACACATTCTTCATTTATCTGAAGAAATAAGGTACATTTCTCCAGATCAGTTTAGCCATTGAAAGTAGACTGATTATAGTTAATCCTAGATAAACAGAGGTATTTAATATACTAATAAACTCCAAAGCTTTGAAAACTAGAAATGACGTCCTGTGACAGGGTCCTGAAAATTACACAGCTTCATTGACAAGAGACTGGAATCAACTTGCCTTCATGATATATCTTGAATTCCCATCAGGAAAGGTATGGAATAAAAGGATGGTTTTGCCATTCAATGCCCTCCACACAATATTCATTAACTTACAGTTCTTTACAAGTCCACAGGTCCCCTTATTTTCAATTTTTTAGGATTCAATTCTTATCCATAATGTACTTCCTCACAATTATACTATGGTAATTATTTCAGTTGACATGGTATTGCCCTACTGCATTTTACAGTATTGAGTCATCTGGACTTCTTCAAGATACTATCAAATTTGCAATAGTTAAATTTTTTATTGGACTCAGAATGTAGGATCACAGACAAATACACATATAAATATGTATTTTATGTAATGATAGAGAGATTATATATACACATACACATATGTGTGTATATACACACATAAATGCCTTATGCCTTACTACAATAATTTTCTGTCAATCATCTCTACATAGGGTCAAATGCATGATGAATTTCTTAAGGAAGGGGTGCAGATATTAAGATTTATGGCACTCAGAGCCTAATCATTTAAAAATGAAAAGTTATATGATTGTTCTCACAGTTGAAAAATGAAATCTCCACTTGAACCTCAAGAATCTATTGCATTTGGTCCAACTGATAAAAAGTATTCTAGAAGCAAATCATTCTTAATTGAGAACTTTAGTATGGTGAACCATCCAACATTTGCTCTAATGCTTGATGACTTCACTTTTTAAAAATTCCATATTTATTTATTGGTGCATTATAATTGTACATAATGGTGGGATTTGTTGTTCCATATTCATATACGCACATAATCTAACAGTATAATTTGGTCAATATCACTCCTCCCACCTCCTGGTCTCTTTCCTCTATTCTCCTGATTTCCCTTTGATTTTCATGAGATCCACCCCTTCTACCTTTCTTTTCCTTTTTCCTCTCTAGTTTCCACATTTGAGAGAAAGCAAACAATCTGGGTTTAGCTTATTTTGATTAAGACAATGGTCCCAAGTTCCATTCATTTTCCTGAATATGACATAATTTCATTTTTCTTCATTACTGAACAAAACTCTACTGCATACTATAGTTTCTTTATCCATTCATCTGTTGATGAACACCTAGGGTGGTACGACTTCAATTTTGGTGCTTTCTTCCCCCTATTACCAACTCCCACTATGACTTCTAAGATTACTTCCACATCTTGGATACATTCATTTAACAAAAGATGACTTCAACTTTTGCAGACTACTATATGTAGTGTATAGTAGTGAGATTACGATGGTTGCTTACATGAATATTATTCATGACCCATGAAACACAAAAGCAAATGCAGACACAGGTTTTTCAACCAAAAGTTGAGCTGCACTGTAAAAACTCATCTTCACATAATGCAATTGGAGATTTTCTGACAAATATGCCTCTGAAAGTACCATCAAAGCTGCACATTCATGTGTATGATTATCTCTAAAGTTTTAAATGAGTCAGAATCTGGATTCAGGAGAGAGAATTCTTTATTAGAGAAGTGGATAATATTATTTTATATAAATAAAAATAAATTCATAATAAATGAACAAGTAAAGCAAAAAATTAGTGTGCCACAGAACATGACAATAGTTAGATCATATGTTTTATCTACTTGTAAAGATGTAAACATTCATGTAGATTTATAGGATAACATATTTTCATCTCTTTACCTACTTTAAAATGTAAACATAACAAATTAAATAACCTTTAACAGTTCTTGAGTTCAAGAGAACACGCACCTTCTTGGGAAACCCTTTGTTAAATAAGACTTATTTCTAGCCCTCTACTAATTCTAGTTTCAGTTCCATTTAATAGCACCATAAAAAGAAGTATTAGGTTACTTTTCAGCATGGCTCTGTCAAAACAATGAAGAAAACCAATAATTTAGCTTTGCAACATCTAGAAATATAAATAAAATGATATTAATTTATGTAGTCTTGGACATTGTGTTTTCATAACACTTCCAATGTTTCCCTTACTTGTGAAATATTTTGTCAGTTTGGAGGGAGAAATAGAAAAACTAGCAATTTCATTTTATCTAAAAAATTCAAATTTAATTCTAACACCCAAATATGTTACCTCTACATAATGTAACACGTATAATAACATAAGTAGCCCATATTTTAACCTCATATGAGAATATCTACCATTATTTTAAAGCCACTAGGGAAGTTAACTTTTGTTTCTTAAGAATAGAAGAAGGAAAACTGAATGAAGTTCTCAGTTTTTGCCATGATAGAGGGGTATAACTCTCTATCTAAATTTCAAACAAACTTGTGTTCCCTCTTCAATCCACTGAGGACATCTGACATCTATGACATCACCATTCAGTTTTAGAACTGACTTTTTCTTATCAGCATGCCTTATCTGCCTTAAATTTCTTATCCGTTAATAGCAACATGGTTACCTGGACTAAAAAGCAAACTGAAAAATATCTCAAGGCTAATTTGCCTTTAAGTGAGATATATGAAGGGTCTTGGAAGGAGATGTAGAACATAGTAATCTTTCTCTCTACTCATGAATAACAAGTACAATTCCACTTTTTCCATAAAGCTTTTTGCTAAGCAAGGGTTCATGCAAAAATAATCAGCAGACAGCTTGATGCTAATTTCAATAGAGTTCCTGGATGTACTCTTGCCTTTTGGTACCAGTTAAGTAACTAGAAGTTTGTATAAAGTTATCGCAGCTAATCATGTAATCTCTGTACTTTTACAGTTATTGGCTATGCGATACACATTAAGTTAGGAAAAGAGGGTGTCAACTGAGAATGGCCTGCTATGAGGCATTGAAGACGTGCTGGTGAAGAAGTAATGAAGAGGTAAACGCAAATAGGGAAACAGTGTTTTCTGAGAAGTTTTAAAGCCAACATTCACATTGGGAATTCATTAAAGAAATCATAAACAGTTGTCATTCCAAAGATTTTGAGCAACATAAGACAAAAAATAAATAAATAAAACAGGAGGAAATCAACTCGACTGTAGTCTCATGCCTCATTCTCTCAGCTCCTACATCTTAATGAACACAGAACTAAAATAGAGCAATACAGAATCAAGTATTATAGTCATAGAACCTAAGAATCAAAACAGCACCTTCAAATCCACATCTGTCTGGATAGAAAATGTCAAACTCAGTAGCTTTACATAAAATCACATTCAAAGGATAAAATAAAGTTTATCATCTCAACAAAGGAAAAAAATTTTTAAAGGATTAGAATAACTATTTTTTTAAGTGACTTGCCTTTGGAAAGAGGGTTTAATGCATTAGGCATTGACTGGTTACTTCCATTTGTAGAAACAAAGAGCAAAAGGCTATTGAGTGTGCTCATGTACAGAAGTAGAAAGGATAGTGGTGTCTGATGTGTGGTTTCGGAGAACAATTACAAGAAAAGCAATTAATCTAAACATTGGAGATAAATAAGCAAATAGCTTTAAACAGCAAACACAATTTGCCTTTTCACCTTTGAAATGTACTTGAAATAGCAAAGGAAATGTAATTTTCCCTCACACTGAATGCTTTGTAAACATTAATTAATTAATCCCAGTAATACCCCTGTGAATCTGAATAGGTATTTTCTGTATTCTACAAATGAAAAAAAAAACTATTGTATTAATTATATACATTTATAGGACTTTTTTTCCTTGGGGGTGCTTTACTATTTTGAAATTATTAAACAGACATTAATCATTATAATTCCTCTGTGAGGCATACATAGCTACCATTGTAAGTATGATTGGAAGTTTAAAAATGAAAAAGTAATGTCATCATGTGTTTTATTCTTAAAAAATCACTTTTATATGCCACAATCAGATTGTTTGATAATACGTACAATGATGCCAACGTATTTTTTTTTCTTTAGGGCACTAAATTTTTGAATTCAAATTAAATTTAACATATTATAGTTTGAAGAAAAAAGATAGAAAAGAGGTCCCCAGAAGATAAGGGTAATGATAAATGAGTAGACATTCAATTGAACTGAAGTATCAGTTGAGTTCTGATTATGGAACAGTTCAGTTTTTTAGGTCGAAGGGATAGAATGAACAAAGGAATACAGGTCTTCATGGAGTTTACATTCCAGAGGTGGATAAAGATGAGAAAAAAATAAAAATAATTCCAGTATTACGGTAAAAAAATCAATTTATATGAAGTAAATATACCAGAGCAAACAAACAAACAAAACAAAAACACTGAGGCCATTGCCATGTGAAAACAGTGAGACAGATATAACAGGGATCAAGGCCAAGAACCCAAGAAAACACTACAAAGCTCACTGATGTGAGGACTGCATAACAAAACATGCACAAGGCACTTAGCATAATCATTCAGTATTGGTGTGGTGATTTTGTTTCTTTATGAGTTTTTCTTTCTTTGTGAAAGACTGTAACTAAGTTTTGAAATAGTGTAGAATGTTTAGTTAATAAACCTAGTGAAGCAAACTGCTCCTCTAATCCAAAAAGTACTATCACAATGCTCCTGAACTCTGTCTGCACATCAGTGACACTCAGGAGCTTTTCATAACAGACTCATGCCCTGAAGACCCTCCAAACCTGCTGACACTAGAACTCCACGGCTAGGACCGAGACCCACTCATCGCCCCCACCCCTCTCCAACAGATGCCTCCAGTCATGGCAGTATTCTGGAGCACCAGTGGTTTTTGGGCTAGTTAGATAATGCCGATGCTCTAAATAGGGCATCTTAAAAACGACAGCAACAAACAAAACAGAAGGGCTGTAGCACTCAGTAATGTATTCAAAAGGAAAACTATGAAAGCTCTGTGGAGATTTAAAGAAACAGGTCCATGGGCTAAATTTGACCTAGAGATTGGCAACTGGCCATGGGCAAAAAATGTACACTATTTGATTGCACCAACACAAAGGACTCAAATGCCAACCACAAAATTCTGCAAAGTCAGCACTGTCTAGGATTTAACCATAACTTTCCTCTGTACAGTACCATACCCAATATCTCTAGGAAAGCACCCCTGAGGCTGCTCCTGTCAAGAAGCAATTCTCATCTTCATCTGGTATACTCTTGCAATGGAAATTCAGAAAAGCCTGAAGGGGATAAACACAGACGAAAACAAAGACTGGCTATTTGATGAATTCTGGTAAACACCTCCACCCACGGAAGGCGTTAGTGAGAAATCACACAAACTGTGCTTTCACTCTACTCTTAAAATGGGACAGTTTAAAAAGCAATATATGTTTAAAATAATGCAAAAAAATTTTTTTAATAAATGGAGGGCTGAATAGGTGGCTCAGCACTAGAGCACTCGCCTGCATGTGCAAAGACCCTGGTTTGATCCCCAGCAGTGCATATACAACTAAGTGAAGAAAAAACAAAAACCAGATGAAAAAATTAACTTTCTCTTTCTAACTCTTTATCTCTTTTAAAAAACAAATAAATGAAAAACAAAATGTTGACACCATTAGACAGCATTACAAAAATTTATAACCAACTATGATTTCAACCCATGTTTTCATAAAAATGCAATATAAATGTAGAAGAAATAAAGGAAACCAACCAAAAAAGTCAAGTATCTTGACCATAAATAGGATAGAATGTGTTCAAGTCATTGTTTAATTTAGTTGCATTATTACTAATTTTGGAAGTTGTTCACAAAAATTAATACATATACATTTAATATATTAAAATTTTGACCTATGCATTTAATTTAATATAAGCATTTACATTAAGAATTTTTTAGTAATTTTTCATCCTCTTGTGTTAATGAAAGTATTGAAATTGTTTTTGTACATTAAACAACAGCATAAAAGTTAGCACGACAATAAAAGTGCCACTGAAAATCTTGAGAACTAGTCTATTAAAAACATATACACAAACACAACTTCCACACAAGCCCCTCTTCTACCTTCTATTTGAAATATTTTATTCAGAGAACATCCTTTACTGAAACATAACCTTGTACTCAGTGAGGAGCAATGTTACTCTCTGGTTACTTAAACTCTGCTTTTGATCTAGTCCTTTAACAGCTTGAATAAAAGTAAACTGTTCACAGCAGTGAACCAAAAAATCACAGCTGACAGTCAAAAACAATGGATATATATTTTCACACTTCCCTACAAGGAGAAAAGGCTCAAGTACGTTTAAAGTTTTAATGAGGCTAACAAAAAGGAAACAGTGATCCTGATCTATCCCGATGCATAAAATCTCATGTTAAGTAACAGAGGAGTCCACAGATATTCCTTTGTTTCCATTGAAAAAGGAGAGAGCACACCTTTCCCACCACACCAGTGTCTCTGCCTGCTACATCCTGGCATGCACTATCCTCTGTTGCATACACCTTGACTCTCTCCAGGCTCTCTCCACTATTCCTCTATAAAAGCTATGCTGTCATAAGGTGGCTCCATGTTACCCCTCCTGAATACAATGAGAATTTGTCTTTTCATTTGCTCTTCTTGCACCATCATTTCCTTTTACACTTAGTCTTACCTGCCCTTAAGCCCTACTTCAAATTCCCTTCTTATCACTTGTTAGCCTTTGAAAATCACTAAAAATGAAGGATATCTGCTTTGGTTTGAATCTGTGGTATTTCCCCAAAGCTCTTCTGAGAAACAGTGTAAGAAGATTAGAGACGAAATGATTGTGTTGTGAGAGCCTTAACCTAACCACTGCATTAACTCATTTTAATGATTAGCTGGGTGATAACTGTAGGCAGCAATGGTGTGGCTGGAGGAGGAGGGTCACTGTGGATCCATCTTTATGGTACATATTTTGTACCTGGTGAGCACAGCTCATTGGTACTCTCTCTCTCTCTCTCTCTTTCCTTCCTGATGTCCATGTCCTGAATTGCCTTCCTCCACCACACTCTTGCACTATGATGTTCTGCCTCATCCTGGGGCCCAGGGCAACAGAGTTGGCCATCAATGGACTTGGACTTCTGAAACCAAAATGGAGTGCCAAATAAACTATTTTCCCCTTTAAAATTTTTCTTGTCAGGTCTTTTTTTCACAGCAATGAAAAAGCTGACTAAAACAAATTCACTCTGCAATAACTGCTACAGACTTACTTAAAAAAAAAAAAGAGGGACAGAGAGAAAGAGAGAGAGAGAGAAATAGAGAATCAACTTTTATTTAGTTGTTCATGTGGCTTTTGTTGCTCCAACACTTAGTTGTATACATGGTACTGGGGTTCAAACCTGGGTCCTCATGCATGCCAGGTAAGTGTGATACCGCTGAGCGACACTCCAGCCCCTACAGTTCTTACTTTTATTCTTTATTTTTAGCATTTACCATATTCTGACTTGCACAGAAACTGATGATATTGAGGAACTATTTGGAAACTTGGTTCAAGGGCTTATCTAATGCAGTAAGCATTTTCCACACCACTGGCAAATGCTCATTTTGGTTTTCTCAGCTTCCCACCTCCCTCCTCCTTTCTTCCAAGGATGGGAAATGTATATTACCTTTATTAAATGTAAGCATTCTTGTTTTGTTCAGCTTTTTCATTGCTGCAACCAAAAGACCTTACAAGAACAAATTGTGAGAACAGTGCTCACAGTTTCAGAGGTCTCCATCCGTAGATAGCTGACTACACTGGTCTGGGCCCCAGGTGAGGCCCAGATAGGCACAAGAGTGTAGGGGAGAAAGGCAACTCAGGACATGAATGAACATCAGGAAGAGGGTGAAGCGAGATAGACAGAAAGATAAATAGATGATAGATAGATTGATTGATAGAGATTGAGCTTGCTCACCAGGTACAAAATATATACCTCAAAGGCAGGTCCATTAGTGACCCACCTTCTCCAACCACACCTAACCTCCATATAGTCACCACCCAGATAATCCATTAAAATGGGTTAATGCACTGATTAGGTTAAGGCTCTCAAACTCAATCATTTCACCTCTAAATTTTTTTGTATTGTCTCATAAACAAACTTTTAGGGGACATCTCATAATTAAACCATAACAATTCTAAAAAAACCTGGCAAAAATAGAACCGGTAAATGTATGTAGAACAATTTTTTTTAATTTGATAAATATTACTAGTTCTTCCTCACACTTAGCTGAAGTGTGGCTCTCTGTCATTTTAACAAACAATAATTACACAATAAATACTCTGCCTACAGCTATACAATAGGTATCACGTGCCTCAAGATAGATTCTATGATAAAGAATTTTATCTCAATAAAGCTAGATATATCCCTTTAGGAATCTAATATAATTTTCAGGTCATCTCTTCTCAGGGATACTTAAAATGTAGAGTCTTTCCAAGGCTACAGCACTGAAAATAAGGGTTCACATTCCTCTGAACTCATAGAGAGTATGTTATGGCTCTCTTCTTATAATACAGTATAATATTAAGCAAAGTATCAGTACACATATATCAAACATTCACAAAATACAGGTTCAAGATCTGTTTGTGCGATAGTTATAGAATTGCAAAACCAGTATTATATCATTATATACATATAATGATATAATATATACATTAATTTTATAGTACTACAGTCTACGTGCATTGTTTTTAAGTTTTTTCTAAGACATAATTTTCCTAATAGTTATCTACAAACTTTAGATAAAAAAGTTGACAATGGGAACTCCTGAGCCATAAAGCTGGAGGGTGGTGTACACAGACCAAGTGCAGAAACAATACATCTACCCAGCTCCATGTTCAACAGGACAGGTTCTGAGTTGAGATGTCCTCTGCTATGTTTTTCATTCCTTTAACTTTCAGTCATTCAGGAAATCAAACCACTCATCAAGACATAAAGAATAAAGACATTTAACAGCCTGGCTATTGTTTTACATACTAGATATGTAGCATTCCCCAGGTCTACACTGCATTATTGTTATATTTGTATATTTGACTTGCATCATGTTCAAGTAATGTATTTTTGTTTTTTACCTCTAACAGTTAGTGACTTCTAAGTAAAGATTGCAACAATGCCTCCTTTAAAGACTAGATAGTTGGGTAATGAACAACCAGTTCAAAAGTACTTATAAGCAAATACCACCCCTTGGTATTCATCCTTAAGAATCAAAAGCATTATACTAGAGTGATATGTGCATTCACATGTTTATAGCAGCACAATTCACAAGAGCCAAACTATGGAACCAGCCTAGGTGTCCACCAACAGATGAATGGATGAAGAATTTGTGGTACATATACAAAATGGACTTTTATTCAGCCATAAAGAGAAATGAAATTATGCAATTTGCAAGAACATGAATGGAACCAGAGACCATTATGTTAAGGGAAATAAATTGAACTCAGAAGATCAAGCATCATGTTTTGTCTCATATGGAAACTAAAGAGAATAAAAGAAAACAAAGTTGGTAGGGAGGTATATATCTCATAAAAATCAAAGGGAGAGGAACAGAGGGAAGGAATCAAGGGATGAGAGGTGGGGGTTGAGGGGGAAAACTGCTAGGGAGAGATATTGGCCAAATTATATTGCTTTATTATGTGCACTTATGAATATCTAAAATGTCCCATCAGTATGTACAACATTATTAAAATGTAGAAAGAGAAAATACAAGTTTAAAAAGTATTTAAAATAAAAAATATATTTCTACCATAAATATTTCACTCAATATTTTCAAATATTTTAGTACCCATAGGAGATTGAAATTCAGTTTTACTTATAATTCCTACCACTTCATTTCAGAATACAGAAAGGAGGACACTTTGGGGCAATGAGTTCTATTATTTCATTTTTCTATACATCCCATATTTTAGTTAAATAAAATATTCTGCTAATTTGACATATATTTCATAAAGAGGGGTTTCTTATAAGGAGATAGGACAGTGGTTTCTGGGTAAGTATCCAAAATACTACGAAGAAGATCACTGTGTTATGTTCTTTGAAAAGATGATAATAGTCAACAAAAGTAGAGATTTTTATTATTATTGTGATTGAAATAAAAGTATTTAAAGCAAAATTTTAGTTAATTAATTGCAAATTATATGTGACTTTCCAGTATTTTACAAAGCTATTTCGGTTTTTAACCCCAAAGGACTTTAAAGGAAATAATTTATTAAATTGCTTTCTATGACCACATAGCATGATATACACTCTGTAATGCTCTGTAATGAGGTATATATATCTATATATCTATATCTATATATATATATATATATCTATATATATATATATATATATATATTATGTGCAAACAACAATGCTGGTTTATTGGGCATGGTGAGCAATGAAGTCATTTTTAATTTTATTGCCATGCTTCCATGATTCATAAAGATTAGATAATGGAACATCATAGAAATGAGAGAAGTTCTTCCATTTTCAGTAACTAAAGCCAAAAGCAATATGTGCCTGGAGATTAGATCATCTGTCAGGTACAATGCATCATTACAGGTTCCAAAATAGTGAATATGTAGTTTTCTGAGTGGCAAATTTCAAGGCTGAGGGAGTACAGATTAGCTTCTCAGTTCACAATGAGATCTGTGGATCAGGATGGTTTCAGGCCTCTGGGGACGGGTGTAGCATATGGCTTCATGTCATATATAAGATTTCAACAGTGGCTCTAGAGCTATGGAGCTGTAGAATTAACAGAGGTATAAGTTTTTAAAGGCTCTTACCTGAACAGGGCCATTCACTGCGGGATGAGGTTTGTCAGCATGCTGTGAATGATAGGCTTTGTGTAGAATCCTGGTTTCTACTTCTGGAATCATTACCCTGATTGTATAAACTGTGGGGAGTCACCCAAAAGCCTCAGGCCAATTTTCCTATGCACTTTGTAACCCTGCAGTACTTAGTGTAGAGTTAGGAGCCAGGAAGTTATGGTGCTCTTTTGCTAGGTGCCAAAAAGAAGATTTCGGTTAAATAAGAAGTATTTGTCTTGCTTCACTAATCCTGTCAATCAACATTTATTAAGCTCCCACTGTGTGTAAAGATTCTTATTTGAACAAAGTTGACTCAGAAAGAATGGCAAGAGTGTCTGCCCTCAAGGAATTGCTGAAGGAAAGAAGATAAATGATTTTACAGTGGTGGCACATTTTAAATTTGGAAGTCTCATATGTATGTTCAGATAACTGATATTTTTTTCAATAGATTTTTTTAGTTTTTTAAGAGTGTGAGAGACAGAGGGAAGAGAGAGAGAGGGGGAATCAGTTGTATTCATTTTTCATCTGGTCTTTGTTCCTCTGACACTTAGTTGTGTATGTGGTGCTGGGGTTCGAACCTTGTGCATGTCAGGCAAGAACTCCAACCTCTAAGCCACCTCTGCAGCCCAATAAATGTTTATTTTAGTCAGGTTAACTACACAAATGAGGACACCCAGATTGCCCTTTAAGGAAAGAATGACTGCCCAATTGCAAGGAGAGTGGTTGGTCCACAGCTGTTTGCTCCATCTGATTTTGCTTCACTTCCAAGCCGAGGTCACTTATTTTCAGGTCTGCTCCTGTCTAATGACTGAGTAAGGCATTAGAGCCTGAACAAGAGCCTGACCATTTCCTCTCACTGCACGACTCCCCAACAGGCAATCTTTGCTCTGCTGAACCCTGTTGGGAGCTCTGCCCTTTGGTCTCTCAGCTCCACTATGAAATCCTGTGTCCACTCTTTCTCTCTCATAGCTCTTTACCAATAAAACGTTTGCATGCTTATTTCTATCCATACATTTTTTTCATGAAGACTGACTTGCAACAGAGACTTTTCTATAACTTATCTATAATATTGCTCAGCACTAAAATATATAATATTTTCAAAGAAAAACCTTGAAAATATGTGTTAAGAGAAACAAACCAGTTATAAAAGACTTGTTTTGTATTATTACTCCATTTTTAAGAAAATGCCCTGAATAGAAAAATCGTTAGAGACAGAAAATAGATAAATCATTTCCAGAGTCTATGGTTGCAGAGAGATTGGAGATGACTGCTAATGGGAGTAGAAATTATTTTGGGGGGGTAAAGAGAGTAAAATGTTCTAAAATTATAATTTGGTAATGGTTATATAGCTTTGTGTAATTAAAGCTACTGAAATGTATATTTTAAATGTGTGAAATTTATATTGCATGAATTATATCAATAAAGCCCTTAAAGTCTTTAAAATATAATTTCCTTCCTTTTAAAACAAATTATACTTGTAAAAATGGCATTCCACAGGAGGGCATATGTCCATCCTTACAGTCAGTTGTCATTTCTTGATATTTATAAGCATAAAGCAAATTAACTTGTCCATTTGGGAGAATTAGAACCGAGTTTGTCAAATCATTAAGTTAAATTTACATGTAATTCTAAGCTTTTAAAGTGAAGTTGGATAAATTGAAAAGCCAAGGATATCGGAGAGTATTCTCTTTCATTACTGAAAAGTTAATGTTTCTATTGCTTTTGTGATGACATAACTAATAGTGTCCAGAATTGATGATATATGTAGATGGAGAATAAGTACGTACTGCAATATGATTTGCTACATGATGCTGTGTGAGACTCTTCCTATTGAAGAGTAATTGCCAGAAATGCTAAATTCTCTACATTTTAAGAGAATTGTTATGAGCCCCTGAAAATAGATTGGGGGGGGCATGTTTCTATGAGGAGATACAACTGGTCGTGTAGCCAACAACACTGAAAGCACGCCCGTAGTGTCACATCACCTCCTCTGTAGAATCTGAAGAAACTGGCTCATCATCTAGCCTTCTGCCTTGTAGGGAGTGCGTGATCATGATAAAAGGCTGTTATTTCTTCTTGAAACTAAAGACTGGATGTGAAGAGAGTCACTTAGAGATTTTATGAGTTGCCATCAAGAATGGGATTGAGGCGTTTAATTCACTGGTTAGAAGTCTGACCAACAGACGTGGCTACCTACAAAGTAGAGAAAGAGGATTAGAGAGAGATTATAGAATTAAGGGCATGCTTCCATCATTTGGCCTGGCAAGACAGACCTTCTGATGAACCACATAGATGCTACAGAGGTAGCTAAGGTTGTCCCTATTGTTTATAATGCCATATAAGTGGACTGCATGCCAGGCAAAGAGTTTCCAGAAGCAGGGAGCTATGGGCTAGATGAACAGTTTGGTGAGCTGGAGAATATGATAGTGAAAAGTTGAGAGTGGGGAGATGACAGAGGAGCTCAGGAGGCCTCATTTAAGACATTTCCCTAATAAAGCAACTATGGAAACTCAGGGATACAGGGGTAACACTGACTGATGATGAGGGAATTTCAAATTTACCCAGCAAAAAGATATTTACTCATTACTCATCCCATTATTTTTTTCTATTAGTGCATTTTAGTTATACATAATGCCATTCTTCCTCTCAGACTCCATCACTCCAGTGGTTAGAACCTAGAAATGGGAAGATCATTGTTGGAATTATTAAAAAGAAATGCATCTATTTAATGTGAGACTATCTAATGAAAGCGTCTTTCTCTCCGCTCAGTCTGTGCCCTGTCCCTCTCTCTCCTCTAGCTTTCTGCATGATCACAGTCACATTAGGTGCATACATGCATGCATGCAGCTCTCAGACCCATCCAGTGTCTAATATTTCTCCACAACATTCCTAGGCTTATGGCTATTTTACCATTTGTATCTATACCATTTATATCATCTACACCTACCAGTACCAGAATGTAGAATTCAGGTTACCTGAGCTAATTAGTTGATCGTTATACAAGTATGCCCATAGCTAGGTCAGAGTTATCATGTATTAAGTCTTGTAATTATTACCTCCATTTAATTCATTTCTCAGAATGCAGCTTGCCTTTAAACAAACAAAACTGCTGATTTTACTCAATCAATAGTCTGCTACTTGGATCAGTAAGATTAGCAACACTATACTTTTCAAATCACATTTTTGTAAATTCATTCTTTAAGGAAAACAACAATTAGCTTCCTATTATAGACAATTAAAAAAAACTGCACACTAATTAACATTCTCTCTATTTGATTTGAATCTTCAAATATTTCAGAGAAAACTGCCATGAAAATCTGGAGGCAGGGGGAGTAAGACATTTATATTTCTCTCTAATGCAGTAATAAATTATTCTTGGAAATAATACATACTTTTCATTCTCTAAGTCACTTAAGTCATTTATGTAGACACAAAGAGTATCTTAGTCCATTGACATTAAAAAATGAAGACAAAAATTTTGACATTTAAGAAAGCAATCAGAATTAGTTACTGATTAATGAGATTATGTTTTGGAAAAACTTATTGCTATCCTATATATCAGAAAACAAAACTTATTGCTATCCTATATATCAGAAAAGTATGCATCAATTATTATCATGACAAAAACAGCTGAAATCTTCCTGGGAAAACTCATCAAGCAATGAGCTTTTTAAGTGTAAAACAAACAAAAAAAAAAAAACATCTGATTTCTCTCTGTATCTCTCCTACCTAGAAGCAAATACTATTTTCCTTGTTCCTAGAAATGTGCTAGGACTTTTCCCCTTCACTTAAAATTCCCTTAAAAAGCCATCAGAGCTTTGTGCATTTACATATTTTTGGTTTTTATTTATTATTATTTTTATTATTTTTTGTATTGGGGATTGTACCCAGAGGTGTTTTACCACTCAGCCCCTCACACAGTCACATCCCCAGCCCTTTTTGTTTTTATTTTTAGTCAGGATCTAAGTTGTTAGGGTCTTGCTAATTTGCTGAGGTGGGCTTGAATTTGCGGTCCTCCTGCCTCAGGCTCCTGAGTCGCTGGGATTACAGGCCTGCAACACCACGCCAGACTCTTCTATGTATTTACAGCAGTACTGCCTCTAGTTTCTTCCCTCATTGCTGCAACTCTCTAAATAACAGGACAGAGCTGACTCTCTCACTGGCTCCAAACTAAGCAGTTAAGTAAAACATAGAAAGTCCTTATAATCAAGCTCAAATCAACTTCTACATGTACATTTCCGGCCCTTAAATCACTAAACCTCACTCTCTACTTATTAGCAATACCCAGCGTTACCCTACATCCTGCTCGTGTATGCCTTCAAACATCAAAAAAATCACCCTGTCCATCCTTTCCTCAGTACCAACCATGTCTTCAGCACTGCACTGGGTTCTGGGTAGAATCTTCTATTGCATACAGTAAAAACTAGTTTTTATATCAAAACATATTTTTAGTGTCATCTTCATCTTAGAGACTTAGCTAACTTTCAGATAAAGGTGAAAGTTTTAATATACATTGATTTTACTCTAATTTTTGTATATTTCTATTATTTGTATGTTTTTCCTCTGCTAGACATCAGCAGCTTTGCCTCTTATCTATATCTAACACCACACTGAGGCCTGGGGTTGCAGAATGTATTTGATATAAAAAGCACAATGAATCAATAATCACAGTAACATAAATAGACACCTAGATATCTGAACAACAGAAGATAATCAGTAACTCATAATACATAAATTGTAAATTAATTCTGCTTTAGACAAAGCTCAGGAATTAATTGATGAAATTTATAATGTTTTAAGAAAAAAGGATTTGATTACAAATACACTTTGAGAAAGACAGCAAAAGGAACATTAAAACTAAATAAGTAAAACCTTTAAGTAACTTCAAACAATTGAAATAAAAATATTTATGACAATTTAATTTACTCATTAATAAAGTATTCTAGTGAATTATGTTAGCATTTGAATTGCATTTTCATTAATACATGCAATCAATTCATTTATAAAATATCACCAATCACCTACCTATTTGCGGATGAGAAATAACAGAATCACTTCAGTTCACACAGAATTAGATTTGAGGCCTTCAGACCTATGAGGCAGTGCTGTTCTTTACTTAAGATCTTAATAGTTGTTGGCTCAAACTTAATCATTACACATCATTCATCAACTATTTGCTCCTATTTCAAATTGGCAGGCAGTATGAATACAGATAAAGCTTAATATCAAGTTTCCATTCTCTTTGCTTTAACTCATAGTGGTAACATATCTCAAATATAAGTTTATGCATTATTTATATTTTCATATATAACTATGTGATTTTGCAAAATAAGTGTTCAGATGTTTGTTAACAAATTGCTTCCTGTTTTA